>VZRX01000976.1:57287-101209 GCA_013398075.1 Notiomystis cincta
CCCTGTCCCCAGCCCTGTGTCCCCAGCCCTGTCCCCTGCCCTGTCCCCTGCCCTGTGTCCCCTGCCCTGTCCCCAGCCCTGTCCCCTGCCCTGGCTCGATGCCTTCCGTGATTTGGCCAGAAGCTGCTAAAAAGACGCAGAGTCCCCGTGCCCCGCTGGAGCCTTTCCGTGAGCAGCTCCTTTTGGAGGTCTCAGCGAGCCGCGGTGTTTGCTCGGCTTCGGGTCTGAGAACTGTGGCTGTGTGAACAGCGAAATTCCCAGGCTGTGCTGGACAACAGAGGAGTTTGGAGCTAAGGCTTCCCCAGCCCCTGCCCATCTGCGCTGGTGTCAGTGTGTTCAATAACTTGGCTGCGCAGCCCTTGCTAAGCACACAAATACCAACCTACAAGAAATTACTGTCCCTTGGCTATTTCCTTCCATTTCTAGGCCGGTTCCCGTGGGCGCCGAGGCTCTTGGCAGCTGCTGCCCAGCTGTGCTCATTTTAGCTTCAGGCCAGGGGGTACCAGGATGTTTTTCTGAGTCCTGCTACGCCCTGGCAGCACCTTTCCGTTACAGGGCTGGCTTGGCTTCTTTTGGGAGGTTTCTTCTGCTTAAGTGCTGATTTCTTCTCATGACACGGCCAAATGCCAGGGACCTTCGTGCTCCACTGTCCCCCTTCTGTGCTTAGCTCCTGGGGCTCGTTGTGAGCCCGTCCTGCTTGCTTGGCTTCAGGTATCAGAATTGCCACTGACTTAACAGCAAAATCCCCAAGGCTGTGTGGGACAACGAAGCATTTTGGAGATAAGATCTCTGCCGGAAAAAGGAGAGGAGGCACCACCCCCCCGGGCTGTTTCGGTGGGGTGGGAGTTACCACAAGAGCCGTTTTCACCTGGAAAAGAGAGGAGGAGGAGGATTAAAAAGGGGAATCCAGGTTCTAAGGAAGGCGGTAGGCTCGCATCACTCGTGGGTGTGGAATATACTGGCAGTGGGAGCTCAGATTATGATCTCTGACCGGCTCTCATGACGTTTTTTTCCATGCCTCTTATGGGAAGTTCCCTGTGCAGCTTTGCTGTATGTTTTCCTTTCCTCATTCTGTGAATTTCACTGTGCTGAGCCAGGTTTGACACATTTTGTTCCCTGTTCCCAAACCCTCTCCTAGGAAAGATTGTGCAAGGCAGAGCCACATGCGTGGTGGACGTGGGCCACTATTGCTGAGTTCTCACTTGGGCCTTTGGAGAATTTATTTTTGCAGAAGCTCCAGCCTTAGCCAGTGCAGAAATGAGCAGGGGAAAATCCCAGCCTTGTCAGGGCTGTCTGCTGCCAACACATTGCTGAGCATAAATCGTGACACTCGACACTTCCTCTGTTAATTCTTGGTAGAAATTGGTTTCCTTTCCTGATATCTGCTGTGTTTGGCTCTCAGAGACAGGCAAGCCATCACTTGGACATTAATGCTCACTTTCCTCTCTCTTTTATGGCCCCTCATAGGACTACTTTTCCTTTGCCAGCAAAAATGTTGTCAGTTTAGACAAAGCCAACTAAAACTCCAAGCCAGTATAAGGTAGGACTGTTGGTATCACTGCTGGGTGCCTTTCCACAGCCAAATATCTGATTTATCCAAAACTCCACGCTACCATAAGATGCAAAGTAGTGTTTTGGGAGGTGTTGACTTGAATCTCTTCGGAGTTCAAGGCTCCTCCCTGAGGTGTGATCTGAGGCTCCCTCCTGCCCTGGGCAGAGCACCCATCACCCAGAGGGACACTGGGAAGTGCTGTGGCACAAAGACATCTGTGCTGCCACTCAGCTGCAGCCCAGCCCTGTGTTTCCTGACTGACTTTGTGGCTGCATCTTTCACGGTCATGTTTGTTTGTTCCTGCTCCTGATTTGGCTCTGTCTCCTCTCCAGGCTGCTCCAGCATGGGGGACTGTGTCCTTCTCCTGGAAAAGAGGGTGTTCTCCCCATGGGGTGCCTTGCCCCACACCCCTGCTCTGTGGATAAGGTTTAAAGCGGACCTGGAAAGCAAACTGTATTTGGAGGATTAAATGGCATTCCTAAGTTCCTTTCTCTTAAAGTTCCTTTGTCTTAAAGAAAACCCTAAACAGAGTTTTCTTCCTCTTTAATTAAACCAAAAGTTGGAGGCAGCTGTGAAGTGAACATGTGTTGAAGGGGAAAAGGATGTTGAAACACAGAGCCCGTGATTTCTGTGATGCCACAGTGGGGGCTGCTCGCCTGACTTCTGGTTGGAATGTCCTTTTTAAGCAGTGACCTTTCTGTGTGTGACACCTGCGTGTTGTGAAGAGCTGCAGGTGGAAGGAGAAGTGCTGCTATGCCCAGGACACAGGAGATGACTCGAGGGTGTACCCAGATCACATGAAACTATTGTGGTCACTTCTTTATCAACAGTGTAGAAAAAGAATACCTTATTTAGCCACAGATCCTTCCTATAAAAAAAAAATCTGTCTAGGAGGGTATTGTTTTTCCTCCCCAGGAATTGTTGCCTAAAACAGGAAGCTGTTTATTTAGGTGATCTGTATTTTACCAGCTGGTGTACAAAGGGTGGTGCTGTCTGAATGATCTTTGCTGGAGTTCATTTCCCTCTTGACAGGAAGGTAGGATTTGTGCTAAGGTCACCTTAGATAAAGGGACAGGCTAAGAGCACACATTTCCAGAATAACTCAGCATTAAGTGGCTCAAACCCTGGGATGAGGTTTTCAGCCACTCCTCTTCCCCACCCACGTGGTGTGCAGGTGTGTTTTTCCAAAGAGGTCAGTGTCCTGAATGGACTTTGGAAGTTGGGATTTTTTAAAACTCTACTTAAGGTTTCTTTTTGCTTGAGAATCCTACTCTGAGCTCTTTTTAAAATCTGCCTGTAGGAACTGTGCTGAGCTTGGCTGGAGAATCTCTTTTCCTGATTAGTGCAATAGAATTTATGATCAAGAATTATCTTAAGAGCCTTGTGTGTGGCCTTCTCAAGATTATCTGTACACTTCTTGATGTGCCATGTAAAAGTGTGATTCCCCTCACCCCCCCCAAATGTGTTGTATTTGCACACTCCATTCCACTTCCAGCATGTTTGTATTGTGTTGGTAACTGACAGCTGTTTATTTTTACTTTCAACATGAGAGTTAGGCAACCCTTCAGTGCTGAGCACCAGGTTAGGAACAATGGTGGCCAGCCTGAGTTATTTCTCTGCCAACTGTAATTTTTATATGGAGAATGCAACTGGCACACCTTGAATGTGAGAATTCATTGCCCAGAACAAAAGTGTTTCTCAACATGCATTTTATTTTGCTTCTCTCCCTTGTAGTGAAGTTTCAGGAAAGGACATTCCAGTGGTGCATTTTTGCTCTCTGGACTCATTTGTCCTGTTGCTCTCCCTGAGTGTCATATACCCATGGATATTCTGCATTAGGAACACTTGAAGGGCAAAATGAAAGCAGTTGTTTTATGGCCATGAATTTACAGAACCATATTATGGATTTTTATGGCTGCACTTCCTCTCATTCTCTTGAGATACAGTCACAGAACATTTCAGTGTGAGGAAGGGAGGTGGATCTACACAATGCACTTAGAAAACGTCATCAGTAAAGTCACAGGAATTTGTTCTCAAGGTTGAAAAGTACGTTAGGGTTGAGTCCAATTTTCTCTTCTGTTTCCAGAAGCCAAGATCAGTTTGCCTGAAGGATTGTGCATGCAGGTGTGACTTGGCTGGACAATGTGTGTGGTCCCTGGGCCAGGCAGACTGACTCCTCTCCATCCTACAAGAGCAGAACTTCCCTGGGAGGGAAAACACTGTCCTGTGCTGTGCAAGGGGATATTTTGGTGGAGGAGGTATGTGTTGAGGAGTATGATAACCAGGAACTTGGCATATTGTGCTTTTTTGGACAGGAAGTCAACAGGTGAGAGAGCAATGTTTGTAGCCACAATACAGAAAGTTGATTTTGAAAGCATCTTTGTGGTGGCTGCTTTACCTGGAAGGAGGTGCAGAGAGGTCATGGCCAAATGCACACAAATACAGGTGGGCATTTAGAGGGTTAGGGGGCATGGAGTACTTCTGGCCACCTTGTGCTGCTGAGGGTGCCTCCTCTCTGGCAGGTGTCGTGGTTTGGACCAGGCTTTGCACATTTGACCCAAACTGTGTGCTCTTGATCCTCACCATCTACTGCTCCCCACCGCTGCTGGGTGTCCAGAGCTGGAGATTTGTGGGAGCTGGGCTCCCTGGCTGCACCAGGAGTGATTTTTATCAGCTCCTCTGTGTGATGAAGTGAGGGTAATAAGGAAGGGTAGCAACCCAGCCCACAGCACAGATTCCTCCCTCATGGCCTTGGATGCTGAGGCGAACTAAAGGGTTAGTGACACATGACTGACCTGAGCAGAGCAGGTCAGCAAACTCCCCCACAGCCTGCTCCAGGTTGGTTCCTAGCATTACCTCTATGTATGCTGTCTTCAGACCTTAACTATTTTTTTAAGCCCTGAGCAGTGCTCCTTGTCACTTCTTATCATGCCAACAGGCTCCACAGCCAGCTCAGCTGCCAGGAGATCCTCCTGCCAGTGGTCATGTGTGTAGGCACAGCCCTAGCAAACACTGAGAACACGTCTGGATCTCAGCTCACACCCTCTGTAGCTGTTTATTCACAAAGGAACAGGCAGTTGGAAAAGCTGCTTCACCCTAGGGATCTTTTTGGTTGGAGGTGGGACAGGGGGAAGGCTGTGAGTTCTCTCAGGATAACTTTGTAGTGCTGGAGCAGGCTGAGAACCAGATCGAGTGGAGCTGGCATCCGTACTTGGCAGGTGGGATCATGGCACACATGCTTTGCTATTCACTGCTTCCCTGTGAAGAAAATATTTCATTCTGTACAAACTAGAACCCAAGTGCAAATTGATGTGGCTGCAGTGTGAGCACGGGGCTGTACTTTCTAGGGTATTTCAGGTGCCCCTCGGGTTAAGGGGTTGACACAGATACTGTCAGGCAAATTCTTATGGTCAGGCAAGGTTATGAACGTGAGAAGAGAAACAGAAATAGTTAAACTGCGCTGTTGGGGTTTTCCCCCCCCTTATCAGTGTGGGGTTTTTGCGCTTGCCGCTCACACAGGAGACTGAGGGAGCGGTTTCGAGTTCCATCCCCGACGAGCCCCGAGTGATGTAAGAGCCGAAAACCGCAGCGGCGACACGGGCTCGCTCTCGGCTTTCTGTGAATGCCACACTGTCACTTGTGGAATGCTGCAAAGCGGATGCTGTGTGCCAGCTCCCCCCACTTTCTCTTTCCCTCCTTCTTACCCCCGCTTTCCCTTCCTTTTTTTCTTTTTGCTCCTCTTTTCACTTCTCCCCTCGCTTTCGTTTTCCCTTCCCTCTCCTTCTCTTTCCCCTTTCCCATCTTTTTCCTCCTCTCCTTTCCTCCTGACCCCTTTCTCCCTCCCTTTTCCCCCCTTCCCTCCCTTTTCCTCCCCCTCCCTCTTTCTCCCCGTCCCTCTCTTTTCCTTTATCCCCTTTCCCTTTCTCCCCCCTTTCTCCTGTCCCCCCTCCCCATAACGCAGCGACTGTGGCCGCCGGCAGTGCGGGTGTCCCAGCAGTGCACAGCGGGTTCCGCAGCCGGAGCCGGGCCCCTCAGTGTCCCCCTGCGGTGTCCCCCNCTATAAGAGCGGAGGCGGCGGCGGGGCACGGGCAGAGCCCGCTCGGATCGTGTGGCTGCTGCGTTTCGCGTGTGTCCCGCCACAGCCCAGCCCAGCCCAGCCCAGCCCGGCCATGCCGCTGCCCCGCGTCCCGCTGCGCGCCGCGCTGCTGCTCGGCCTCCTCCTGCGAGCCGCCGCCGCGGAGTCGGTGAGTCCCGCCGGGCCCCCGGGAGAGGGGGAGAGGGGAGGGTCTGCCCCGGCAGCCCCCGGCAGCGAAGGGCTCCCGGTGCCCGGGGGGTGGGTGACCCGCGGGCCCCTCTCGCGAGCAGCCTGAGAGCCGCTGCGATCGCTGTTTGCCCCGCTCCGGGGAAAGGGGAGACGGCGATGGGGCCGTTCCCGTTCTGTCTCCGGTTGCCTTGGCTCGGACGCCGCTTCCTGCGGCGGGTGCCAGAGCGGCCCGGCCGTGCCCGGCGCGGGGCTCCCGCCCGGTGCCGAGCTGTCCCCGCGGCTGTGCTGCTCCTCACGTATCCCCGCCAGCCCCGCGCTCAGGGTGCCGGGCTTCCAGCGCTGCAGCGCACCCGGCTACCTGGGAAAGGAGCTGCTTCGCATTAGAGTGTTAATCTCCAACTTCTGGTCATGAAAGTCCTTTAATTCTTCTTTTCTTGTGCGTGTGCGGGGGGTTGGACGCGTGCGATGCGGTACAGCACCTGGATAGGCTTCCCAGCCTTACCTGAGTTTGGTTGTGCTGGCACCTGGTGTCTTCCTGTGTGTGTCAAACCTTCCTCGCGTCCACATGGGAGTGAAAAATGATGCGTTACCGTGGAGGATTTAATAATCTCTTAAACATGTAATGAGCTGAAACATTTTGGATGCCTCAAGCCCGGCGCATGTGGGGTCTTCGTGGTGAAGCAGAGATCTGGGGATTCTGGCTTCCCTGCTGTTTGTTTGTTTTTGTGTGTGACCATCTTGCTGATAGTGCAATCAGGGCGGATTCCTCTGTTAGTGTGAAAGAGCTGCTGAGATTAAGGTAGCTGCAGGAGATCAGGGGTTCCCAAAGTAGATTCAATCATCCACATCGGTTTGTTTTGGGCTGAAGGCTGGGTGGGCAGATCAGAACTGATAAGGCTCCGATGCTTTCTGATAGGGGCACAGGGCTGGGGGGTTGCTGATTGTAGAGCAGGAATCTCCCACAGAGAGCATCTGTAGTAATTGTCAGCTCCTCTCTGCTAAAACCAGCCAGCCCAAATCCACTTTACTCTAATCTGGTGTGTTTATCCCTGCCATTAAGCACGTGAATCGGTCGTTTGGGAACTGGCCCAAACTAGTAGGGCAAACCTTTGGGGCAGACAGCATCTGGAAGTTGCACTGACCATGTTTGGTATGAAATGCAACTTGGTGTCCTTGGGGACTGGACTGGTCTGCAAGCATCGGATTTCTGCAAAGACAACAAATTTCGCACAGATGTGGTTTGTAAATCCTTACATAGAACTTACGTGGAATATTTATCCCTCTCTCTTAGGCTACCTTAGGTTGTGTGCCTGAGAAGTAGCACTGGCCTACTATAAAGCCTAACCCAAACAAATTGTTTGGGTTACAGGCTGCCGGGGAGGGGACGAGGATGACACACGGTTTGGGAGAGTTCTGCTGGCACTCCTCCCGTATTATTTTTTTTAATAGCACTGCCAAAACGTGCAGGGCTGCACAGCATGTGGCTCTTGGTTTTTCTGTGCGGGCAGGGTGAAGACAGGTAGCTGTTTCTTAACAAGATGGGGATTGTATTTCTTGTGCTTATGTAAGAGCGTGGATGTTGAGAGTGATTCGGTGCTTGAATATTTCCCCAAGCCTGTACAAACAAAAGTGTCTTGGCTCTTTTCCCCTTGAGCAGCTTTCTGGTGTAAATGGGATTTCTCCATGTGAAGCAATCCTGGATGTGTAAGAGGGTGGGGAATGTTACTGAAGTGCCTGAGTGTGACGTCGGTGCTGTGGGTGGGTGGGTTGTGTTACAACAGCCCCGCAGCTCTGTGTGAGAACATTGCCTTCTTCCCGCGGGCCCGGGAGGCTGCAGCCCGTGCCTGGTGTCACCAGGTGGTCCCCAGCCCTCCCCGGCTGAGTGCCTTGGAAAGCAGAGCGTGTGTGGGCAGGATGCTCCCCCTGTGCTGTGCGAGGATGGGCTTCCTGCAGAAGATGCTTGAGGGGGATGGACAGAAAGTCACCAGCGCAGCCAAAATGTGGGATCAGAGGAGTTAACAAAGGGTGTGAGGTCTTGTTTGGGCAGAGTGGCACTGCTGAGAGCTTTCCCTGGGCATTTAGCAGCCAGAAGTGCCCCTGGCAGAACAGGAGGGAAGCAAGGGGTATTCCTCTGTGGCAGAGGGTATTCCCTGTGCTCAGTTTGTCTGGGCTGGAAAAAGTGCCCAGAGCTCAGCAGGGCCATAGCAGTGCTATGGGCTGCAGGCTTGTTGCAGTTGTCCTACTTTTGTGCCTTGAACTGTGCAGAAAAAGTCTTCATGCAGCACCACACCGCTTTTATGTGTCCTCAGCAGTACAGAGGAGCACAAATCCAACCCAGAAGCTGCTGGCAGAGGATTGCTCAGGGAGAGGGGGGAGGCTTCGTGCTGTTTGTGGGCTCTGTTTGCTGGTTTAAAGCAATCATGCTCAGAGGCCTCCTGATTGGCAAAGCTGGTGTCTTGTTGATGATAGCTGTGTTTGGAAAGTAGTGCAGCATTATTAATGTTAAAACCGGTTTGGCTTGTCCTGCTGCCATTCATCCCCGAGGCCTGTTCTTTCTGCTCTTTGCCCAGTTTCTCATCTGTCCCTCCCAATCAAATCAAGACATTGCTATCTGCACGTTTTACTTTATTTTACTTTGACTTGCCATGCTCACATCTAGAACAAATCTCTGCTTTGCTTCTGTCTCCCTAAAACACAGAGCACCAAAATGAAGGTGTCTAAAGTGATGTCCCTGAGGGGGAAGGACCTCTTGACTTCTATAGCTGTTTGTTGGGATGAAATGCATGTAACGTGGGAAAACAACCTCTTTAGCATCTTGCATGTTTTTAAAGTGCATGCACAACTCCTGGGGTGGGAGTTCAGGGCTGCATGGTCCCTGCACAGGGGAGCTCCTTGTCTCCACTGGATGTGGAGGTTCCCATGGGTAGAAACAGTCACCCTGCAGCACTTGGGGCACAGTCAGGGGGACTGCCCAGCTCTCATCTGTCCCAAATGCTGCCAGCTCCCACGCTGGAGAGCTTTCCTGTGGTTCAGAGCTTTTCCGAACATCTTACGCAAGAGGCAAATTGGGGCTGAACTTGGTACTTTTCAGACTTGTGATATCAGAGGCTCATTCACCCTGGCAAGTAAAGGCTGTTAGCCAACCTGATTGCTCTCTTCCCTGCCCCTCCTGTTGCTCTCTCTCTCGGTCTTGGCACTTTGAGATCCTGCAAAAACCTGAGTCCAGTCCAGCAACAGGGAAAATACTTTTCCTATGTGTCTTCCCCTCTTGCTTCCCTTCCAAGCCTCTGTTAATGGCTGTACTATTGCCTTGAGCTCTTTGAATGGCTTGGAGAGGCCGTTTGTTCTCAAATGCCTGAACTAGAGCCTGATGTGACCTTGCCATGGTTTTCCTGTAGTGTCATACTGCTCTTTCGAAATGCTTGTTTCCCACCACGAGGTGGAAGCTGCTAACCTGACTTTTAGTGATGATGGAGGGGCACACTGCCTTGCTGCTCAGCATGCAGGCTTCAGCACAGCTCCTACAGCTACTTTTCCTTCCCTTTTGACTCCTGGTGCTGGCAAATGCTCTGTTGGAAACATCCTGGCTGCTTGAATCCCCTTGGCTATAAGTTACCACTAGGTTGTGTTGCATTTTGTGTGTAAGTTGTTCTTCCTCAAATTAATAGATTGGACTTAGGTTTAAAGACCTTTTTGATTAGTGATGGTATCTGTACCTGTAAGGGTGGCAAGGCAGCTGTGGTTCCACAGTCTGCAATGTAAATTACTTGGGTTGACTTGTAAGGTTACTTGATTAAGTTATTGTGGCTCTGTGATCCCACAGAACTCCCCAGCTACCACTTGGGCCAGCCTGAACACAGCATCCATCCTTCTGCACACTTCCTAGCTCTTGAGTTCACATTTATCCTCTCGAGCCTGCTCTTAGGTCTTGCAGCTGCATTCTCCCCTGCCAGTGAGTACATCCTGTTCCTTTATGCCCTGTAACAACAGCCGGGCTGTGCTGCTTTTGCAGCCTCAAAGGAGAAGCTGATGCAGTTGAAGCACTACAAAACCGAGGGGACAAACCCTGCACACGCCTGACCTCCGGGCTGCTGCTGAGGAGCATGTGTGGCTGTTTGTTTGAGACTCGCTGGAATGCAAATGCTCGAGATTAAGGATTCAAATGATTTGCACTAGAATGAGACTCTTGTGATGAGACAGGGCTTGGTGGCTCTGAATAGACAGGGCAGCCTACTTAGAGTTTCACTTGTAATAAGGCACTGCTTCGAGGGGCTGTAAAAGATCCTGCACTAAAGAGCAGTTAGGGCTGTGCTTCTAGGTTAGTTCAGACTTTTTTTTTTTTTTGTCTTTAAGCGTGTGCCTGAATGTTTGTGCAGGAAATGCTGCTGGTCAGAGGACCAGCTCTGCTGTGTGTCGCCCTGACTCGCAGCAGTCATGCTGTGACTCAGGTTTCTGGCACTTGGCTCGGCAGCCCAGCTCCCGGGGACACTGCTGTCACCCTCTGAGTAACGGCCCTGGCCCCTTACCCAGGGCAGTGACTCAGACTTGAGGTGGATCTCTTCTTCTGGGGCTAGAAAAGGGGTGGCAGGCAGAGCTGGTGCTGCTGCTTGGCACCCACTCTGTGCTGCCCTTGGCACCGAGCGCCTTTGCTGCTGCCTCCTGTTTAATCTGGTTGAGGCTTTGGTGGGCAGAAAAGCTGTCGGGCTCTGACATGTGACTGCTGCCAGCAGCAGAGCTGGTGTTGGCAAAGGCAGATCAGAAAATGGCCCTGTCTTGAGCAGCTGTAACTTGCTCTGGCAGCTCCGTGGTTCCTTCATTTTCGGGCAGATACTGTTGGAAACAAGAGTTGCATGGAGGAGAGGAAAGCAGCAGTGTTATCCGAAATGACTGAAAGCATTCAAAGCAAGCTAAAGGAGCCTAAAGTCTCAAAAGAGGGGGTTAAATACTTAATCCTGAATCTGGAGAAAATGTCAGCGTAGGAGGGGAAAGCACGCACAATGTAGCTGAGTCCCTCAATTTCTGAAGGCTGGCTGACTTGAAAAGTGTGCTTCTTGTAAAAGTCTTTATTTTTGCTGGAAGTACGCACTCTTGTCAGTTTTATCCTTAAATCCTTTGAGGCTGAGACTCTGCTTATGAAATGCCAAGAGGCTGTTGTTAGACAAATTATTGGGATAACTTAAAAATCAAAGCAGTTAATTAAAATCTCAGGGAGACACTCCTTGGGGCAGGAAGGAGACTGGAGACCCATAGCACTGTTACCCAAGCAGCTGGTGTTATGTCAACCAAAACCACGGCTGCTTCTTGCTTAAACAAATCGTGTTCTGCCAGGGAAAGCAAAGCCTTCCATGGGAAGGATTTCTCTCTTGATGTTGCACTGCCTGAGCTGCTGAAGGGAAAAAGGTATCTTCACCATGGTTCCTCTAAAACTGTGCTGCTGTCAAACTTGAGTACAGAGATGTGGCCTTGTCCCACTTACCTTGCTGGGAGGCCAGCCCTGCCTCCTGCCCTTTAGCTGCTGTTACAGTCAAACCACGGCAATAAAAAGCAACACTAATGTGCATTAATGACCGTGAAAGTGCTTGGACTTGCACTGAAGTGGCCTGCACAGCACAGTTGCTGGCCTGGAGAGGAGTGAGACCCATAGGTGGAGGGACAGATCCTGACTGGTGTGGTGCTAGGAGGGTGGCAGAAGCTGCTTTAGTGGGCTCGTGTCCCGCTTTAAAAACAGACAAGTTCCTACTCTCCTCCAAATGGAAATACAGCCCTTACTGATGTCAGGAGCTTTTGCTTGGAAGATTCTGTTCCCCAGCGAGGTAAATATTTATTGCAATTCCACAGTGTGCAGTGGAGCAGAGTCTGGAGCCAGGATCTTGCAGGAGACTGTTTATGCGCGGGCTGTTCTTGGCGCTAATTCCAAATTTCCTGGGGCTGAGTATGAGGAGCTGGTCCTGCGTGTTGGTTACTCACAGACTTGCTGGTCCAGCCGAGCGTGGGCTCTGCAGGGCTGGGGAAGGAGTGACCAAAACAGTACCTGGGTCCTCTGCTCTGGCTGTGACACTGCGGCTGCGGGGACGTGGCTGAGCAGGGAGCGCTGGAAAACTGCTGCTGGCTGCTCCCCCTCTGCTCAGAGAGGGCAAGAAGCCTCTCTGGGAGTTCAGAGCCCTCAGAGAGAGGAAAATGCTTCTGGAAGTGACAGGTTTCCTGAAGTACAGCTGCATTATCCCGAACAGCACGCGCTGTGTCTGCTGCTTTCTGGGCCCAGGCCAAGGCCTGAGCAGGGAATGTCTTTGTGAAAAAAAACAAACCAAAAAAAACCCCACACGCTGAAAACCCAGCCTCTGCTGCTGCAGCTAGCCAGGAAAATCCCTGTTGTTGAAATGTTTGTTTGTATAAATGCTCACACGGGTATGGCTGATAGCATAGCAGCAGCACTCTGCTGTCTCGAGTGCTTTTGTGCCGATAACTTCCTCTGCTGCTGTTCTTTGCTGGCACCTTTGCCAGCAGAGCAAGGCTTGAAATAGCATAACTGTGCTGGCAGAGCTCAACTGCCTGGGCTAAGCCTAAATCTTTGGGCTACTACTCCTGATTAGATTAAAATGGATCGTGGGAGGGGAAGCATTTGTAGGGTGCAGCATTGGGAATCTTGACTGTACAAACAAGCTGAGATTAGCTGCATGGTGAGCCAGATAGGAAGGGCACTCTTTGAAGTTGGGTGTCTGCCTGGCTTAATTTTGCTAACACTCTGGCATGAGGGAGCATAAAGATCCCAAAAATGCACGTCACACATTTCTTGCCAAGTGGAAATTCTGCTTGTGTGCACGTTCAGGGAACCATTGGGGTGTAGCTGTATTCTAGGAAAGGGCAGTGAGGGCATGAGGGGCAAGTGTGACATGTGGAATATCCCAAGTCTGAAGTGTCAGCATGAAAAATCGTCCTTGATGGAAAAGCTGTTTTGCTGGGGCATTTATATCCTTTTTTTCTTCCATGGACAAGGATGCAAGAGAAGCATTTATTATAGAGTAGGGCAACTCATAGTGAGTTGTGAGCTGGAAAAAAACGTGAATTCCTTTTTTAAGCTTGAACAGAATTTTTCCAGCTTCTGAGCTGTGCTCTGGACAGTGAAGCTATCTTACTTACTTATGATTAGGTTTGTAAATACCATAAAAAAATTATAATCTCTTTATGAACTAGGTGTGTATCGTGGCCTGTGACCAGGAGAACCCTTCAGGAGTGTGAAATATCTGTCATAGTTGTTTTCCTCTTTGAGTCACACGACAGCTCCTGCTTTTCCTCCTGTAGTTTTTCCCCTGAACTTTATTTGCTTCAGGGCAAGTGATGGACACACAGCCACCTGCAACTGCCTGCTGAGCTTTATCCCCCTGGGCTGGAGTGGGCAGTGGTCATCTCCTTCCCACTTGGGCTCTGGAGCTGGAAGTTGAGTGTTTGGAGCAGCTATTTTGCCACCATTGCAGTAAACATATCCCAGCATGTGCCTGTCTGGCAAGGGGCTCGACCTTTGTGGCTTTGCTGTTGGCTGAAATTAGGCAAAAGCAGTTAAACAAGAGTTCATCCCTTTTTCATCTCTTCATCCCCCTCCTGCAGCGTGGCCGGTGTGCAATGTGGGCTGGAGGGAGCAGGCTGTGTGTAAGCAAGGGCACAGCAGCTCAAAGGTAACTGAGGTTTGACTTTGTAAGTGCAAGGAAGCCTATTTTGAGCAGGCAGGGCCTGGAGGATTCATCCCTGCTGCAGGGGAGGCACCCGTGACAGCGAGTGGCTCCCAGAGCCCGGGATTACAGTGTAATTGGCACGGGGATTATGGCTCTGCTGCTGCATGAGCCCCAGGAGAGCTGCTTGTGGTGACATGGCTTAAAGAATCACCCAGGGCGAGGGGGGACTGGGCCAGGCTGGGGCTGGGATGGGGCTGGATGTGCCTTGGGCACGTGGGCTGGGAGTGATGGACACTGCTTGGGCAGGGATGGGCAGGCTGCCCTCCACTCACCTTGAACGAGTGATGCTTTCACCAGCTGAACAGCTCCCCAGCCTGCATGTTGCTCCTGCTACCTTCTTAATCAAAACCCTGTTTGTTACTGAGCACAATTGAAAAAAAATTCTTTTCCCCCCTTTGGTAAGAGGCACAAAGACTGTGCAGTAAGTGCTGTGGGAACTGGAGCTGTCTGCAAGCCCTGCTCTGAACTCCACTCTGATTTCCCCCTTAGTCCTCAGAGTGCCATGGGTTCACCTTTATGGCTCCCAGTGGGAGTGCTGGATGGTGGCTGTCAGAGGAGATGGGCAAGGCTGGCTGTGGCCCTGCTCTAGGACTGCTTGGAAAGAGTTGAGCAAAGGTAGTATTTAACTATGTCTGGAAGCCTCAGGTGATCCTGTCATGCAACTAAATGCAAACATGTGCCTGGATGGGAGCTGTTTAACTTTTGTCCCTTGGCACAAAGGCCAGTGCAAGCAGCAAGTTATGTGGGACACACTGACCAGGAATGGGTGGTAAAATGGTACCTCCAGGCATGGTCACAAGGAGCTGGCACAACCAGATTTTTTTTATTAATTTACTGTAGCTGATGTGTTAAGGGAGTTAGGTGTGACTGCTATTGAAATGTTGATGTTTGCTTTGCTCTTAGGACTAAAATTACTTTTGTGTATTTATTTTCTTCTCCCATACACAGAGCTGGAGCCTGGAGTGAGGGAAGGGAGTGAAGGGTATGTTGGGGGGAAATATAGAACCTTCCTGTACTAGTCTGGGAGGAGCTGCCTCTGCTGGAAGCTCATGTCACTTCTAATAAAGTTTTTTAATGCTTATTCAGATGGGAAGATAGAGCAGTCTTTGCCTGTTGCCACTGCACACCTCCCTCCTGTGGAGATCAGCTCTATTTGGCTGTTTCCTACTGATCTGAGCTGCCCTGTTTCCAGTCCTGTGTGTCTCCTCTGCTTTTGGGGGGCTGTTGGGGCTTTGGGAAGGTGAGCTCACTCCTAGCCCCTGCTCTTTCATATGCTTGGCGTGAGCTTTAAAACCTTCCTGGTTTGTGGGCTCCTGCAAGAGCCTGGTGGAAGTGAACTGTATGGAAATCCCCTCTCTTGGGCTGGGTGCTGTACAGAGCTCGGCATCCCTGCAGCTGCTCGTGTTGCTCAGGAGCCCTTCCTGGTTCTGCTCATGGAGTTGTGGTGCTGTGAGGTGACATCTGAGGCACACAGGGTCTGGGGAGGCTGTTTTGTGTACTGCTGCTTGCTGCAGAGAAATGAGGTGATCTGAACAGCTGACCCTGAGTGCAGAGCACCTGGAGCAGCTTACACCCTCCTGTCCCAGCAGCCTGCACAGAGTTAACCAGCCTGTGCCCCTGCCCCCTTCTGCCACCTCCTAGGCTGGCCCAGCTCCATGAGCTTTTGTCTAGGAAAGGTTGACTTTCACCTTGCTCCTGTTTACTCCTAGGTTTATGTACACAGTGCTGGGAAGGGAGACCAGCAGCAAGCGCTGGGTCTCCATGCCAGAATTATAAACTTGATAAAGGGCTCTGTACACTGTGAATGCCCCAGTCCCTGCAGGTCTGACTCCCTTTGCAGCTTGCTGGCTGTGACCCTTCAAAGGAGCTTTTAATGAACTCTTGTGTTTGATCAGAGACAAGGGACAGCTGTAAAAGCCAGTTCCAAGTCTGGAAAACTTTGTCTCTGCCTCAAAAAATCATTTGGGTTTTTTTGAAAGGGTTTGCAAAGGCTGTGGTGAGGACATGTGGGCTGGGGCAGGTGAGCTGCCTGGCTTTGTTATTTCCCAGAACTTGCCAGTGGCTGGGGAAATTCACACATTGCACAGAATCTTTGCTTGCTGCCTCAACAAATCGCTGATCTTGCTTGGAGAAGAGGTGAGTGGTATTCTGAGGCTGTAAGGGAATGCCCCAGGAGCACAAAATGGGGTGGGATGGGTTAGGAATGGAGCACAGCAGGGCTGCCTTGGGTCCCAGGGTGCTGTTCTTGTGCCTCCACTGAGCAAAGAGTGTCTGGCTTCATGCAGTAGTGCAGCCTGTCTCCAGCCATGAGGCTGCTGTGCCCAGCTTTTCCAGGAGTGACGCTCACAGTTCACGTGCCTGATGTGCTGGTTGTCTGGCAGGGAATAAACTCTTATTTATTTATTTATTTATTTATTTATTTATTTATTTAGCCACTGGCAGGCAGGAAGGGCTTCTGCTCCCCAGCACGCTGTTTATAATCTCCCTCTGTGCTTACTGGGGATAAAGCTGCTTAACATGAGGAAGAAATCCTGGAACGAGGCTCCTGCAGGAAGGGTTGATTCCTGTGCAGACCCCTCCTGGAGAGGAGCATATTAATAGTAGGACTCTGCCTCAGCTGCCAGGGTGAGGTGGGGCTGTGCAGCCGCCCAGTCCGACTCTCCCAGCAGGTCCCTGGCCTGGCTCCAGCGTGGGGATAACAGGTGGTGGAAAGCAGACTCAGAGCAGCCCTGGTGCCCTTCTCCAGCTGGCAGTGGCAGAAGGTGTTAAGCTGAATGTGGCCAGGGATGACTTGGCAAGGGCTGACCATCCTCCTGTGGCAATCTTGGAGCTTTTCCTCTTGGCCACAGCCTGCAAGCCTGGAGCAAGTACGGGCACCTTCCGTGGTGCCTCTCACCAGGCAGCAGGGCTGCAGGGAGGGCTGTGTGCTCTTGGAAAGGGATGTACTTTTTTCAAACAATACTCCAGGGAGCTCTTTATGTGGCACTTGGGAAGCCCAAAGCTCTTGCTTTTAAGTCCTGTGAAAGTGCCCTCTCACAGGTGTGTATGCAAGGAATGTGCCTGCTCCAAACCTGCCCTGTGAGCACCAAACTCCAGTGTTAACTCTTCCCAGCCTGCCCATGCCCCAGCTCCCAGGCAGGGCCTGCTTCCTAGAAGTACATGCCTTGAAACCTGGAGAGTAATTACGAGGTGAGGTGCCCAGCAGCCCTCTGACTTCAGATGAACCTGTAACGTGAGGCCACTGCCCACAAGAAAAGTTTCCTGTACTGTTTGGAAAGTTCTTGCAGCTTCCAGGAACTTCTCCATCCTTGCTCAAGAGGATGATGAAGAATGAGTTCAGGGGACGCTCCCTTATAATCTTATTTATGCATGTGAGTCAGTAATTTCCTTGTTGTGTGCCCTGCTGGTAAACACTGTCTGTCCTGATTTAAATAGGGGTTTTGATAGCTAGACCTGGTGTGTTCCACAGCGTGCACTAAATCACTGTGGCTCTGTGCCACCGCTCAGCTCGTGGCTGGGCTCCTCTGATAAGGCCAGTGGGCTGTCCAGCCACCCCGGGGCTTAAACCTGGCTTTTCCTGAGCCACCCCTGCTTGGACATTGCTGGCTGTGACTCATGGTGAAGTACAGGCTGAGCTGGCACCGGGGTGTGGCTCAGCACAGCACTTGCCAACATCAGTCTGCCCCGTGCAGGGCTTTTTGGGTCTGCAGCAAACGTGCTCCCCAGCCCTGGGAGCTGGGCTCTTCCTTGCCCCTCCATGAAATGGCCAGAAAGTGCCCTGGGAACAGCCACTGCATGCTGGCAGCAGTTTCCATTGCAGGGCTGGCTTTGGCTGGGTTTCGCATATCTTGAAATGAATTTGCCTTGGAGCAAGTGATCCGTGACATTAGGAATGCCTGATCCCAGGCTGGGAGAGGATTTCTTCCAAGCTGACTTTCCTCCCAGCCCCCTTCCCAGCATCTGGTGCCAGGCTTGGCATGGCAGAGAGAGGGTCTGGGAGGAGATCTGGCCTCAGCCCTTCATGCCCTCTGGGCTGTTCAGCTGGTTATCCTGTAGCGGGGTTGCTGGGGAGACCAAAAATGCCTCAATAAGCAAGCAAAAGCACATCCAGTGCTGCTGCTGCTGCAAAATGAGAAACATCTTGTGCTTGTTTGTGGCAAACCCAGTGTGCCAGTGTGCAGGGGCATGGGGCTGGAGGCAGGGCTGGGGCTGTGGGCAGAGGAAGCTGACACAGGGCTTGTGGCTGATTGTTGCCCTTGGGGAGGGATCGATAGCGGATGTAATTCATCACCTCTGGGCTGAGGGATGGGCCACACCTGGCCAGGTGAGCAGGAGGGCTGATGCCAGCTGCTCAGGGCTCGGTGCTGCTGCCACCCAGCTCTGTGTCCCTGATCCTCCTCACCCCAGTGGGGCTGTAGCCTGGTGAGCTTGCACAGTGAGGGAAAACCCTTGGATGGGCAGGACTGTGGAATGCTCTTCTGGGTAGGCACAACCTTTGTCCAGACTTCCCAGTCCTCCTGTGAGGACAGTGTGAAAGAATGTTGCCAGCTTAGCCCCCAGCTAAGGGACCCATCCATCTGCATTGTGCCTCTGCCTTGGGGGAAGGGGTTGAGTCCCCTCCATGGTGATGATTTCATGGCTCTGCAATCATCTGGAATCTCTGGGGTGGTGTTGAGCAACCCCAGAGCTCATACCTGTGGTACCCTCACTGAGGCTGGCCCCAGGGCTGTGGGGTGAGGAGAAATAGTTCTGGGAAGTTGCATAACTTTGGTGAGGGCAGGAGATTTGGGCTTGTGGCTCCTTGAAGGTCCAGGTGCAAATGAGCTCTGGTGTGCAAGTTGCCATTGTGGCCAAACAGCTGATATCTGGGAGGCTCTCCAGCTTTTGTGCTGTAGCTGCACTCCTTGGGCCTTTGGATCCCAGAGGTATTTTATAGGTTTGTTTGTTTACCTGCCTCTTAAGAAGGTGAGGCAGGGGAAGCTCTTCCTTCAGGCAAGTCATTACTGATATTGAGTGCTCTTGAACGTCAGCCTCTATTGCAGTGCAATTCAGCTGAACTGACAGACCAGCTTTTAACCCTTGGGTGATAAAAGAGGCTTGCTCTCAGTATGAGGAGTGAGGAATTGCTTCAGCATGAAGCTCTGGTGCTATGCAAATCCCGACCTATACGTGGCAGGCTTTTTTCCTGGGAATGGCAAGTCCTTCCAAACTCTCCCTTATCACAAACTGAAGGTATTGCTTTTCCAAATGCCCTTGCACAAACTGCTGACCAGGATCCTGTTGTGGTATTTTCACCCTGTGTGTTCAGGTGAACCTCTTGAATCTGTAGCCCTAAGGAAATTCCCCTCAGACTGGCTCTCACTTCTGTTCTGAGAAATTCCAGGGGAATTCAGCTGATAATGCTTTTGGTGGAGAGGAAGTTCAGTGTTTTTCTGGTGGAAGTGATGTGCTCAGGCTCTGAACCTTCTCTGAAATGCTTCTGAAGAGTTGTCCCATATTTAATGTGTTTCCATCCCCCTTTACAGGTGAGAGAAACTGAAACCATGGATGCTGGATGGCTTGACTACCCTGCCTCTGGGGACTTGCCAGATGATGAAGACATTGGTGAATTCAGGCCTCACTTAACCTCTGATGGGTTAGATATAGATGAGACATCTGGGTCAGGAGGTAAGTGGGGAAATGAATCTCCCTCAGCTGGTGCTGTGAAATTTCTTTCAGCACCAGCCCTTGAGTGATGGGCTAAATCACAGCCAGAGCTCCAGAGGAGCCACAGTGTCAGGTGGAGATGAAAACTGTGACTTGTAGTCACTCAGATGAGAACAGTGAAAGTGCTGGTGCTGTGATGTTGAATCATTCAGGGAGGACAGATGGAGTCCAGCCAAGCTTGTCTTGCTGCAAATGAAAAGGCCTTGTGCTGGCTGGATCTTTTTCCTGTTGAACTCCAAAGAACTGCTGAGAAACTTTAAAAAAAATAATCTATTGTTGAGGCAGTGTTAAAAGGCTTAAAGTTAATGTCTTAGCTGAGGCCAAACAAGGTAAAGGACTAACTGGTGTTCAAGTGAACTCTCTGTGGCATGCAAAGCTCCCTGCCCAAACCAGTTTCTGTAGCTCTGTGTCCCTTTATGTGAACATTTGTTCTCTAAAAGTAAAATAACAAGTGCTGAAATCGGTGCCTGACATGTTTGGGCAGATCTGGAGGGTTGCTGAACGATCCTTTAGGGATGGGTGGTGGGAGCAGTGCCCTCCATTGGCATTACCTTATAAGCTGTGGCAGACCTGCTCTGCAGGGGCCAATGCATCCAGCTGAAGATCCCTCCCAGCAGAGAGGTTTTGGTTTCAAAGATTACATCTCGTGGTCTTGTGCAATCCAAGTCATTAAATGATAAATAGTATTTGTAGATAAGAGGGAACAGTAGAGGACAAGAGTCCTAGTTTGTGTGCAGTTGTGGTATTACAGGAAGTGTCTGAATTCCGTAAAAGCAGCATGTAATGAGACAAAAACTTGAGAGTCCTTTCTATTTTTTTGCCCCCTCTGCAGACTACCCAGACTCTGAGGATGGGCTGTATCTGACCACCATGGATACCCCTGTGGTAGGTATTGCCCCTGTGTGTCTTTGTAGCTCCTCTGCTCTGCCTGTGAAACTTTCTGAACACCCTCCCACCCTGCAAGACGTGGCATCGAGATGGATCCACCTGCACAGTGTACTCATAATGCACTGAGCAAACTTTGTATGCCCTGCACACCCTGCTGCTTTCAGCTCTGGGCAGGCTGGGTGCTGCTTGCTGATGGGTGTGGTTTGTCTGTACTCTGTAGATATCTGACAACTATATCCCTGGAGATACTGGGAGAAAGATAGAAGGTGAGAAGAAAAACACAATGGTGGACAATGAAATCATTCCAGACAAAGCTGTACCTGTGGAAGAGAACCTGTCCAACAAGATCTCCATGGCAAGCACAGCCAACAGCAGCATCTTTGAAAGAACAGAAGTCCTTACAGGTAATACTCCACCTCGTCCTGGTAAATCATTAATACTGAAAATCAGAATGGTTCCTGTTGTTCCCTGTTTCTCTGGAGAGCAGCTCCTTGCTGACAGGAGAATAGTTGCTTTACCTCTGTGGTTACCTGTAGCAGGGTGGCTTCTCCCTTCCAGTCCTTCAACAACAGCAGAGCCTGCTGCTGTCTTTGCTGGATTAAACAGCTTGGTTTTGAGCCTGCCAGCTGCCTGTTGGCTTGAGTTGTGTGGCAGCTGCTCTGCCCCCAGAGGCCTCCACAAGAGGCATTTCTGGCCATAAAGCAGTGACATCACAGACTTTCATATCAAATACAGGCATTTTCCTTCCAACCTCTGCCCAAGGCCTGCCTTTTCTGAGCTTTGCCAAGAGCCAGGCAACTCCTCTAAGGGTTTCCAACACAAGGTCAGCTGTAGCAACCTGAGTATCAGTGTCTAGAGCAAAACCAAGCAACTGCCTTCCCCTCAGCATGTGGGACAGGTCTGTCTCCAGCGTTTTGCTGCTTCAAGCACTTGGCCTGCTGGTCCAAGCATAAACCCAAGCCCTCTGTGCTGATCTGCAGCCAACCTCCCAGTCAGGGAAGAGATTGGAAGAGTGGATTGCAAAACCATCTAGCAAAGAAGCTGATTTAGTGCAAGGAATAGGTGTCACAACAAGGAATAAACTTCAATGAAGTCTTGTGGCCACGCTTGGTGTGAGGAGAGAGGAAATCTTAGTGGCTTTTTGCAGGTGGATTTTGGGGTGTTGGGGGTTTTGATTTTTTTTTTTTTTGAGGGAAGTGGTGTTGGTAATTAGATGATGATGAATTGAAATACAGAGTCCCCAGGCTGTGCTCACACAGGTAGTTAACAAAACATTCAGACTGGAGCTGTATAATTTTCCTGTGGTTGTGGTGGGGCTTTTTAGGGGTGGTTTTTTTTGTTATGTCTCTGTACAGAGAGAACATCTTCTTGTCAACATTTCTTTCTTGGACTAAACTGGAAGATTAGCTCAAACTGGTTAATGTGGAACATGTGATTATTCTGTGCTTGGACTGGAAGCAGTCCTGGCCTTTCCCAGTAACATCTGCTGTAGCTGGGAGTGGCAGCCCATACAGTGACAGGCACACAGACCCTGGCTCTGGAGGCAGCTTCGGGGGCTGCTGCTCCTGAAGCAGGTTTTGAGATGTTGCTGGTGGTTTGGAATTATCCAAGACTTACCCCATTCTCTGTTTCCTCCCCAGCTCTCATTGCAGGAGGAGCAGTGGGCCTCCTGTTTGCCATCTTCCTGATCCTGCTCTTGGTCTATCGCATGAAGAAGAAGGACGAGGGCAGCTACGACCTGGGGAAAAAACCCATCTACAAGAAAGCCCCCACAAACGAGTTCTATGCCTAAAGCTCAGCAGCACCTTGTGCCCATCAAGGGACAAACTGACTGTATGGAAACACTGTGCCCTCAGATGAGATGTGCTGAACAAATGTTTTTGGTTTTGTTTTGGTTTTTTTTTTCTTTTTTTTGGATTGAATTTCAAAGTGACTTTGAGAAAAAACAAACTTCCTTCGTGACCCTTCCCATCCCACTCAGCTAACAAGGGCCCAATGAAATACAAAGAGTCTGAAAAAAAACCTCAGTGTATTTTTTTTCTCTCTAAGTTAGTGTAAAAAGAATAAAGATGCCAAATTTTCTGCTTGGTTTTATAGAGGGTATATAAACACAAACCAGACTGTATGGAAGCAAACACCATGTGTTTGCATCCAGCGTGCTGTGCTGGGATTGGCTGCTTCTATAGAAGATGGCTTTTTTTATAAATCTTGCTACTAGATGTCTTACAGCAGGCTGTTGATGTGAAGCATTTTTGTGGAGAACTATTTATGAATCTCTTACACTACACATAATGTTGCCTTATCAGGGAGTAAAAGGCCCACAAGGGCTCAATATCCCTGAATGCCATAAAGGGCCTATGGGAATGTCTTCCCCAGGAGATTTGTGTCTCTTCCTGTTGGCCCCAGGCAAGGGTCATTGGTCCTTGAAATCAGGACAGCCAGTTGTGTTTGGCTATGGTGACACACCTTCCTTGCCTTCAGTCTCTTACCTTTTTTTAAGGATTGCTTGTAGAATTTTTTTATAACAAAAGTTTAAAGAAAATAGCCTAATGTTTATATAAAAGTTTGTAGAAATTGTTTTGAAATAAAAAAAAATAATCTACTTTTTTAATTTCCTCAGATTTATTTTTTCAATCCCTTTGTGTTTCCTTTGGCCGGGCATTTCTCTAGAGATGCTGTTTTATATAATTCATATTCTGAACTGAAGCAGAGTTAGCTACAGAGTGTTACAGGTTTCTTCTAGTTCTATAGCAGCTACTATAGAGGGTAAAGATATTTATGGTTTTCTCATAACTTTTCTAGGATTTTTTTTTTTAAAAATAGAATTATTTATAGTTTCTGAAATGGCTGCTTTCTCATTTGGTAACTTTTATCCTTTTTATGTAAAACACTAATATAATGAGTCTCTGTGAAAACTATTTAAGCTTTATTCTGTGAATTTCAATTATAAATTCAAGGCAATAACTTCTGTATGCAAAGTTGGATGCATAAATATGATTGAAGTAGGGAAAAGACAAGAGTAATTCTAGGCTGTAATATATTACAATCAGTCCTATAGAGCTATATATTATATATTTTACTGAGATATATACAGATGAGAGTGAAAAGGCTGGAGTTAATTCTCCAGCAGCCTTATGTTGTGTAAGAAGCTTTTGATCTCGTTTGTGCTGCTGTTTTTGTCCAGTGTCTTGTGTAGAGCACCAGGGGCTTTGTGCTCGGGGAGGCACCCGGGGGCTCCTGGATCCGCAGTCAGAGCGAGGTCCCCACCTCCAGCTGCCCTTGGAAGCGAGTGCTGGGAGCCTGCAGTGTGCAGGTGATGACTTCCTGCCCCCCGAGGTGCTGTGGCTCTTGGGGAGGCTGGATCTGAGGCTGCCTGGGCAGCATCTCCCACCGGGAAGCTGAGCTGTCACAGGGGCAAGCTCTGAGCCCCTGCTGTGGATCTTTCTTAGCACCCCCTGTACGTGGCTCCTGCCTGCCCTGAGAGTGGGACCAACCCCTCCCTCAGTGTCCCAGAGCAAAGGGTGATGTGTGTCCCGTGCCTCCCTGGTGGGAAGGTGTTACAGAACTGTGAGCAAGCTGGGTCCTCCTGCGTCTCTGAGTCTGGCGTGGTGTGAGACAAAAATCTCAGTGTGTGTCCCCAAACTGAGCACCTGAGCAGGCAGCACAAGACCAGGCAGTTGGAAATCTCCTGGTTCCTGAAGCCTCCTCTTACTGAGGCTTTGCTGTAGGCTTGAGGCCAGAGCCAGAGAGGTAATAGAAAAAACGTGTCCCCTGCTCGGGGTGAGGCAGGAACTTGTGTTGAGACATCAGAGGGCGAGGAGAGGTCCTCATGTGACTCACTTGGTCCCAGTGCAAGTGTGTTCAGGGAAACTGGGGGCTCTGGGAGGCTCTCAAAGCTGCACAGAGTTCACTGGAGGCTGGAAAGGAGAGGGAGGACTTGTGCTGCCTGTGGACAGCACTACCAGGAAGGCAGGAGCTGTGCCTGCTTCTTGGGATATTTAGATTCTCTTGTGTAATTGCTCTTGGGAGTTTTCCACTGTTACTGGTTTGTTTTTGGTTTTGTTTTCTTTTTTTTTTTCTTTTTTTTTTCTCAAATAAATGGTACTTTCTAAAACTGACTTTTTGGACTGTTTCTGATCTGAAATTACATCTGGGAGCTCGTGTTTGTGTAACTACTTGGTTTGCTGAAGGGGGAGGCACGCTGGGACCTGGCATGGTGGCCTGCAGCTCAAAGGGGCTTTGTCAGCAGCTCCTGAGCTGCCTCCAGTGCCTGACCCACGAGTGATTCCCGTGGGACCTGCAGCCCTGGGTGTCTGGAGCACTCAGCTCCTGCAGGCAGTAAAGCAGAGACAGGAGAGACTCACCCCCTGGCTCGTGATCAGTGTTGTGATGGCACTTTAACGCTGTCCCCTTGTAATCAGGAGGGACAGAGGGAGGTAGAAAGAGGCCTGTGCCTGTCCCCTGATGGCAGCAGCACCTGCCTGTCCCCTCAAATGAAAGCAACAGGCCAAGAATTTTGCTTAACCAAGTTTCAAGCCAAACTGTTTAACCAATGTAGGCCTTCCACTGGCTGCAGAGCTGATCAGCTGCTCCGGGAGCAGGTCCACAGGTGACTTCATGCTGTTTGGGGCTAAAACAGCTGCTCTTTCAGGCAAGCTCTGGAGGAAGCTGTTGTTTGTCCCAGCCCCTCTGCTCTGCCAGCTTGGTGCTCTCAGTGGACAGGACCCACCTCTCTCCCCAGGCAGGTGGGAGAGGGGGGAGCAGGGCTGCTCACTGGGAACTGCTGAGGCTCCTCAGAAGTGCTGTATTTAAATGGATTATCATCCTCAAGAAAATCTAATTCCCTTCTCCCTGGTGGGAATTCCTGCTCCAGGTGGTTTGGATTAGGCCAGACGAAGGAAACAAACTGGGACCAGTACACAGGCTCCCTCGGGGTGAGGGAGCAGCACATGCTCTTCTCCTTGTTGCCTGCTCTGTGCCAGGTGTGCTCTCCAATCTGAGAGTCTCATCCAGGGCTAAGGGAAGCAGAGCCAAGTGCTCCCTGGGCCCTCCTGTGCCCCGTGGGAGCTGCTGTTTGTCAGCACTGCAGTGACGTTCTCCTGCACTCCCCGTGTTCTCCTGGCTGTGACAGGTTCTTGGACAGGCTGCTTGGAACAGCCCATGTTTGTCTTTTTTGTCTTTTTTTTTTTTCTCTTTTTCCTTTCTTTCTCTCCTGGGCTTCGTCACTTGGTTGCAAGAATCCTGTGTGCTTTCCAAAACTGCCCTCAGTGTAGAAGTGCCTTGTTTGTGCAAAGCAGTCTGGACAGGCAGTCTGCAAATCCCCCGAGCACAAGCCTGGCTGCCTGCCTGTCCTTGCAGAGCCTCAGCTCCTGAGATGGATTTGTCACCATGCCCTCCATCTGCCCTTCTGGCCCACCTGCCTGTACCTGTGCTGAGAGGGTCTAACACCTTGAAAATTCCAGGTCTTCGTCTCTGACCTCACAGAGGGCATTTTCATTTTTCTTCTTAGTGCTGCTCTGGTTTTAAAACCAAAAGGCTGAGGATCTGCTTTATCTGGCTTGAAAAGAGCTGGAACCCTCCCAGGTACTGATGTGATCAAGTGGCTGGGGCAGGTCCCTCCTTCCCAAATGCTCCCTGAATGAGGGACATGGAGGAGCTGGAAAATTAAGTGTAACCTTGCTGACTCCCTTTACTTTATGACTTCCAGGGGGTTTTGAGGTGATATTTGTGGGTGTTTGGGTCCCTTGTTTTGCAGTGTGAGCTGGCACACTGGGGTGTGTGCTGTGCCTCGTGCCAAAAAAGTGCCAAAATGGGTCCCAGCAGTGATGGGCTGGTGATTGAGGTGCCTGTCCCCAACACCTTGAACCTGCAGAATCTGGGAGGGCACAATTCCTGCACCCTGGAGATGTGGTGTTTCCCATGACCATCCCATGAGCCTCCCCCAGCCCCCGGGTGCTGAGTCAGGTGCAGAGCTGGGGGCCCTGTGGCTGCAGGCAGGGCCAGGGGTGAGAATGGGGGTCCTGCTACAGCCCAGTGGGGGTAGAGTGGGGCATCACTGGGCTCCCAGTTAGCTGGATAAGCTGGGGCTGTGTGGGAGGTAACAGAGCAGGCTGTCCTTGGGGCTGGGGTCTGCCAGGTGAATCCTTCAGTCCCTGGGTATCACTGGGTACAGGTGACCCTTCACTGCAGGGATCTTCTGATCCATGGGGCTAAACCCTTTCATTCCTCCTTCCCCACCACCTGTCCCATCTTGTTTGGTGCCAGTCACGGTGCAGGTGGTGGTGCCCAAAGCTCTGGTGTCTCTGAGGGGTCCAAGGCTGTCACCTGTGCCAAACTGGCTCTCGAAGGGTTGTGTTTCATAGAATCAGAGTATCGCTTGCTCTGAGAGGGGCCCAAAAGTGGATCATTGATCCTCCACCGCCCCTGCCAGGGGCAGGGACACCNCCTGGGCACGGCGGGCACCGCGGGACCCCCGCGCCCGCCCGGCTCTGCCGCCGCTTCCCGCCGGCTCCGCCGGGAAGGGAATTTCCTGCGGGGCGTCCCCGCTGCTTACAGACTGCCCCTGCTGAGGGTGGGAATTCCTCGGCGGCAACGCGTTCTTCTCTAGGACTGCGGTCTGACTGCGGTCTGCGATCTCAGGGACAGTGGTGAATCCTGCTGGACGCGGAGTTTGTCTTTTTTCCTTTTCTTTTTCCCCTTCTTCCCCCTTTTTTTCCTCCCCTGTCCTTGTTCCCCTGCCTTCCCCCCGCGGGGTTTGCCGTGGGCAGGGATGGATACGAGTGCCCACGGATGTCCCCATGGCTCTGTGAAGGTCCGGGCTGCTGGGAGTGTCCCAGTGCCAAAGGCACCGCCTCACCTGCGGGCTCTGCCCTTGGTGCCACAGCGTCGCCCTGGGTAAGGGAGAGGCTTGGGGCATTTTGCCCAGTATTGGAGGGAAACGACCTGTTTTTTAATCACAGGCTGGTTATTTTTGGGAAGCAGGGGGTGCAGGAGGTGGTCTGGCTGCTCCAGGCGCATGGAAGGGAACAATGGAGCCACTGTGCAGCCAAACGCCCCGGCTCCTGTCAGAAAGGTCCAGCGAGGGGTTTTCAGCACGTTTCTATTCCGCTGCTCAGGTATAATTACACGGGGGAACAAAGAGCCCTTCAAACCCACCCGCTCCCCCGGCACAGCCCGGGGCTGTGGGCACACACACGTGTCGGTGCGAGGGGACGCCGACCCAAAAAAGCAGCCCAGCGGGGCTCCTGGCACTGGGCAGGGACATGGGAACAAACCCTGCCTGCATCCCCAGCTTCCCTGGGCCACTCTGGAGTGGGGAGGCTCCTCTCCCAGAGCCACGCTCCTGGTGAGCACCCCAAGGCAGAAGCAAAGAGCACATCCCACCCTGCCTCTCGGCACCCATCCTGCTCTTGCTGTTCATTTCCACGCTTGCTGGAGCGGCTTTGATGAAATGCCTTTTCTTCTGCCTCTGGCTGAGTCTGCTGCAGAGGTGAGGGCTGGTGCTTCACCCCTGAGCTGTCCCTAACCCAGACCAGCCAGGGCAGGAGGCTGGATGTGGCAGGATATGGGCACGGGGGTTCTTGCAGCCAGCACCACCATGCAGCTGGGTGCTGGTTTGCTCCATGCTGGTACTGCACACTCCTGCCAGCTCCTCACACTGCTCTGGGCAAAGCCAAGCCAGAGTCCTGCAAAGCCTGACAGCTGTGCAGGAGCACCCAGGGGTGCTGCTCAGCTCCTCCACGGGCAGCTCCACTGCTGCCCAGTCCCCTCTGGCCTCATGGGGAGGGAGCTGTGTCCAGTCCTTTTCCTCTCAGTGCTGGTCTGTTACTGCCTGCCTGGTCTGCACCCTAATTACTGCAGCAGTGCATGGAAATCAGGGCCATGTTTTTCAAGCTCAGTTGTTTATTTAAGCTGTTAAAAAAGCTACTTTCCTTCCCTATTGAATGCTGAGAAAACTATCCATGTGTTTCTTTTGAGAACAGGATGAAAGGAGATTGCCAGAGCCTCCATCTGGCCCCTGCTCACTGCACCCCCAAACCTCCCAGCAGTGCTGGGACTGACCACAGGGAGCCTTGTCCAGCACTGACCCCACACTCCTAACCAGGCCATCGAGCCCCAGCTTCAGCCTTGGGGCAGCGACCCAGCCTGGTGGGATGCTGCTGGCCCCTGGGCTTGGTCCTTCCCTGAGTTGCAGGGAGTCTAGAGCTGGGCAGGAACGAGCTTGTTTTCAGCTTGTTTTTATGGACAAAAAACAAACAAACAAAAACCCCCACTGACAAAAAGGAAGCCTAATTTTCCACAGGCTTTTTGGCTGCCTGGGCAGGGCTGAGTGCCCAGGGCTGCGGGCACAGCAGCGCGGCCGTCTCCGCCCCTGAACCGCCCATCTCGGCCCGGGGCTGATAACGCGGGCTCCTGGCGCTGCAGGTGGCGTGAGCACCCTCGGGTGCCTCGGGCTCACTCTGTCCTTGATGCTGCTCGGGTTTATTTCAGAGTCTGGCCAGCAGGGCCACACGCCCGAGCAGTTCCCGATGTGCTTGAAGCCTCTCGAGCAGGTAATTGTAATTCCTCAGCAACCCGGCTTGGCTTATTTTGGCCCCAGCATAGTTTTGCATCCTGAGGCCCAGCTGGGTAATTTATAGCTCTGTCAGAAGAAGGATAAAATCACCACGGGGTTTCTGGGCACTGTGCAGATCTGTGGCCCCGTGTGCTGGGGCCAGGAGTGCCCTTGGGGGGATGCTCAGGTGATGGGACCCCACTGGGGTGTGTGGGTAGTGCTGGGACCAGGCGTGGTAGTGAGGGGGATTTTATGGCTCATGATGCAATAATTGGCCCCTTGGGTCAGTCTTGGTGGCTGAGCCCCTTTTGTGCACTGCTTCAGCCCTGGGCACCAACACCTGGGGCAATTCAAGAAAAGGTTTTTCCCTGCTCCTTTCCCCTGGCTGATGGGCAGAGCAGCATCCCCACATCTCCTGTTCCTGAGGGCCAGGGATGCAGACATTTACACTGACCAGTGGGCCCTGGGTGCCCTGGCCTGACTGGAGGCTGTGGGGCAGTGAGACAGTTCTCCCAGGCCCCTGCCCATCCCCTGTGGAGAAGCACAGAGCTGTAGCCACCATCACCAGGGAATCTGTGTCAGGATGAGCTGCTGCAGCCAGGGCTGAGACACCCACTGAGAGCAGCCTGTCTCCCCTGCTCTGAGCCCTTTGCCTGGGGCACACTGGGCACCTCTGGCCATCTCTGGGGGATATTTCCTGTCAAAATCAAAGAGTTTGTCTGCTTTTTGAACAGCCACTGTGCTGCATTTTGCCCCAAGTCCCAGCACAGCAGAGGGACTTGCCCTGGGGCTGTCCTTGCTGAGGCAAACACCTCACTGGCACAGAACAGACCCACTCCTTACAGGCCCTGGCCAGCTCCCCCTTTGCCCACCCCTTGCACTCAGGGGTTGCAAAAACTCTCTGCCCTCCCCTCTCTGAAAAACACTCAACCAACCCATCAGGAAACCTGAATGTGATTTGGAGCAAAATGCAGTGTAATGGCTGTTCAAAAAGCAGAAAACCCCTTTGATTTGGACAGAAAATATCCCCTGGAGCTGGCCAGGGATGCCCAGAGTGTCCTCCTGAGCCCCGGGCACAATGGGCAGGCAGTGTGATCACTGGGCTGGGCTGGGTTCACTAGATGGCAGCAGCTTCTTTCAAACGGGCAGCGCAGTGACAGCCCAGGCAGGCAGGGATATTGTTCCTCTGGAGTATTGTGTCATGGAGGGAAAGCCAGGATTTTATTTTCTTCTTGATGTTTTTAAAGGTAATGCTCTCCTGTGGGACCTGAAGTGGCTGCTTGAAGTGGTGGGGCACCCTGGATATTGGGAGCAAGGGGTCTCCATTGCCCTCAAGCCTCACCATCCCCTGGAGATGCTCGTGCCACACCACATCTTACACACGAATTATCCCGTGCATCCTTAAGGCACTCGATGCTTTCGCTAAATCCCCACCTCTTGGAGCGATGTAAAGGCTTTTTTACGCTTGGTTTTACACCCCCCCGTGTTTCTGGCTGCCGGGGGGACAGGGGAAAGCCGCATGTAGAGCTCGGGAGCCCAGGGCGGAGCCCGGGCGGGCTCAGCGGGCAGCCCAGCTGGCCAGAGCCGGGCCGGCTCTCCCGACACACGCGGCTTTGCTGAAGGATCCGGCAGAGACGGGCGCTGCTGGCTCCTCAGCGAGAGCACAAATCTGGCTGCCTGGCGCCTGTCCGAGACGGTTGTGTCGATCAGCGATTGTGCAAATAAACAGCTCTGCCGTGCCCCCAGCCCCGCGGCGTGGGGCGTATGTTCCTCGTGGCGGGCGAGTGTCGCCTCCGGAGCTCAAAGCTCCTCGTTCCCAGCGTGGGACCTGCTGCGAGAAGCAGATTAAAGTAGCCTGTGGCCGGTGGGGGAAGGCAGGAGCCCCTCGAGGCCCCCCAGCCCGCCGCCACCTCTCCCCTTCCCCCATGTGGCTTGAATTACTTCGGCTGTTTGCTTAATCCATCAGCCTTCAAGAATGAGCCGCTCGGTGCTTTCTTGGCCTCTCCATCCAGCAAAGTGCTGTAAACATAACAAGGCAGGCTTGTTCCAAGCCCCTGAAGTCAGTAAGCAGTGCTCCTCCTGCCCTTTGGGTCTGGGTTGGTGCTAAATATAACCCAGGGTGCTTTCCATTCATAAAATGTGAATTATGCCTTGGCTTCTGAGGAAGGGGAGTGGGTTGAGGAGCCTGTGGGTTCCAGACACTTTTGATGCAGGCAGCAACCAAAAGATTTGGCCCCATCCTTTCACAGCCTTCCAGCTCTTCGCTTTGTAGATGGGGGAGGAAATGCTTTTGGGGGAAATATGGGGGATCCTCTGTTTGGGTTGATTATTTTCTTGCAGCTCACCCTCAGGTGCATTATGGCCAGGGTGGATTGCTGGGGAGGTGAGTGATGGGGTGGCCCAAGGAGCAGCAGCAGCACAGGGAGGCCCCCACTGCCCCCACACCTGTGTAAGATACTCGAGCAGTTTCCAGCAATGGGAGCAGTGCAGCCTTGTACCACTGCTCCCAGCACCTAAGGAGCACATTGGGACTCTGCCACCTGCTCAGGGAACTTGCTTTTGACTCCCTTGTGGATCTCAGTCCCCCAGCCTTTTCATGCCCTTGGCTGTTGGCATGTGCTGTAATATTCTCCCAGTTTTTCCACAGCAGCTCCAGATGCAGAGATGTGTCTGCCAACAGCTTTTTACCCTCAGTGAGGTTCCTGTTTCAGGGAAGCAGGAACCCCATCTCCTGGTGGAGTTTTGGGAGGTGCTGTTCCCTGGGAAGCCCTGGGATAGGATCCTGGGGACCCAAGCTCTTGTGTTCCCATGGGAGCCAGGGGCAAGTGTAAGCTGCAGAGGGAGGAGGCCAAGACTCCAGGCATGCCTGAGCATCTCCCTGCTGGGTGGAGGGAGGCTGTCAGTCCCCTGCAGCCCCAAACTCAGCACCTGGAGCCACAGTGTGGCACGGGGTGCACACAACAAGGCTGAGGATGGACTGCCTGCAGGGCAGTGCTGCATCTGAAACGTGCCAGAGCACAGAAAACACGGGGATAATCCAGGTGATGGTCCAGGAATGCCCATCCTGGGGGGCTGCAGGTCATGGGGGGCTGTGCTTCCCCTGCTCTCCTGCCCACTGCCCCGAGGTCAGGGTGGGTTCTTCCACTGCAGTCTGGCTGCTGGGTTGTTTCAAACCCCAGCTCAGGACTGCCAAACCAGAAGGTTTCCAGGTACACCATGGGCCTTTGGATGCCACGGAGATCTAAATAAAGCCTTTAAGACCCACTCTGCAAAATGCTTGTGTCCAGCTCCAGGAAACCTGGCTGCTTTTTATGGCATCTAAATCAGCACTTTCCTGCTGATGCCAGCACTGCATTTCTGTGTGTGTCTAATTGTGTAAAACAACAGAGCTTGGCAGAGCCACGCCAGCTAGGGAGGAGCTGGGTTTCACACTGGAGTTTTTTTCTCTCTTTTTCCCTTTTCCTTCTTAAATAACCCCATTTGGGCCTCCAATAAAAAACCAAAACATCTGGTGCTGGGTATTTGGCTGCTGGGAAGCAGCTCCTCATTATGAGAAGCACAGCAGCGATGCAGGGATTCCTGGTATGGATCAGTAACACTTAAGGTCGCATTCATGCATTACCCCTCTCCCTCCTGGCCTTTGAATATATGGACTGAGGACACTGAGGGAGCTGTGGTGCCCTGTGCCAGCATGCAGGTAAATCATGCCAGTGAGTAAAAAGGCAATTGAATCAGTAAAGAGTCCTTCAAGCCTGATTTATTGATGCTCTCATGTGAGATCTCAGCCGTGTAAGATGCTGCTGTGAGAAAGAGATAAATCAGTAAATCACAGGAGCATGGTGGGTGTTTGATGAGTGTGGAGGACCCTTTGGCAGGGCCAGCCCAAGCCCTGGATGAGCTCTCCAGCAGGGCTTGGGGCTGTTCCCCCTCCCTGGGCCAGCAGTGAGGCCAAGCCTTTGCCCGCCCAGCCTGCTAGGTCTGCATGAAGAGGTGGAAGTTGGTCCTCGTAAACTCCTGATGGATGCTGTCAAGTAACTTGTCTGAGTCCTGGGGAACATCTGAGAGGACCTGCTGCCCTGGGGTGCAGCTCTGCTCCGGGGTGTAGGTAAATGTGAAGGAGCTGGAGTAGATGAGGCCGTCGTCCCTGATCAGCAGGAGCGGGACCGTGATGGGATAGCGCAGCCACCTCCAGTCACTGCCGAAGGCAGAGACATCAGGCACCACACACACGAGGGACTTGGGGCTCCTGGCAACAGTGCAGGAGAGGAAAATGTGCATTAACCGAGGAGGGTCCTATGCAGGAGCAGCCAGCAGTGAGTGACAGCACTTCTCCTCCTCCACCCTGGAGCTCAGCGTGAAGCCTCCAGCCAGCTTCCTCTCTCCTCCCAGTCTTTCACTCCTCTCTGCCAGGATTGCTTGGCTGTTTGCAGTTCCCTGAAGCCCCTGTTGTCCCCCACCCATGGCTATCCCCAGACTGCAGCCAGGACAGAGAGCAGGCACCAGACTCATCCCTGCCTCTGCTTGCAATACTCGGGCTTGCTCCTGCAGGATGGGCAGAGCAAGTGCCCTGCCCCCAAGGTCTGCAGCCAGATCTGCCCAGCACAGCCCACACCTGGCTGCTGTTCCCTGCCTTCTGCCCAGCTCTCTTATCCATGTTACCTGTACATCGTCTCCGCTTCCACGTCTCCAAACCAGACCTTGAGGTGTGCATGGAAATACTCCCCCTGCACCTCCAGCATGGCCACGTCCCCGCCGCCTGTGAGCTGTGACAGGCAGAGCGTGTGGCAGTGTTGGTGGCGGAGTGAGCCGGACTCCTCCTCCCACAGGATGCTCTGCCTGCGCATCCCATTCCCACAGCATCCCAAAACTGGGAGATGCCACATGGGCGGGCTCAGGAGCGGGAGGCACGAGGCAGGCGGGGCCAGGGAGGGGTCAGCCCGTGGCTGTGCCCACCTGCAGGGCAGCGATGAGCGGCACGGGGCTCACGGGCTCGGGCACGCTGGCCAGGCTCTCGCTGAAGGTGTATTCCACCGTCTCCGTGCTGATGATGGTCCAGCACGAGCCGTCGTTCAGCAGCTCCCGGTTGGCTTCCTTCGGGCAGGGAGATGCCTGCGGAGAGGGTCACAGCTCCAAAACACTGCAGTGCCGATGGTGAGGAGCGGGGCTGGGACACTTGGCTTCTGCCCTCAGCAGTTCCAGCGAGCGACTGCTTTGCTCGCTGGGAAACGGGGATCAGGATTCCTTCCAAAGACCTCAGTTTCAGCGTTCCCACCAAAGCTTTGCCGTGATTCTGCCCTTAGTTTGGATGCAAGTGACACGTTCCCCAGCCTGACACAACACAGGAGCTCGGAGAGACCACAGCGAGCACCCTGGGGTCCCCACCTGCTCCCGCCCTGCCATACCTGGAACTGGATCACTTTCTCCGTGGAGAGACACAGGTACATGCGGTCACTGCCTTGGAACTGGAAGGCGCACTTGTGGAGCTGGGAGATGGGCTCGTCCACATCCAGCATGGCATACTGCTTCATCACCTTCCGGATGATCTGCGGCAGGCACATCCCTGGGTGGCGGCGCCGCTCGGAGCCGTGGAGCGGAGCTCCGTGTGCCTGACACCCGCAGGGACGGCGCTTACCAGGGGCGGCAGGGTGACGCCGGTGGCCGTGCAGACCAGCTGGACCACGGAGCCGTAGCGGATGTACCCTTCCCGCAGGGGGAACTCGCTGCGGGGGCAGCGCTCGTCGGCTGGCCGGCAAGGACAGAGGGGGAGTCACCGCCCCGAGCAGCCGGGGAGCCGGCTAACCTTGCTAGGCACAGGTCTGGCCGTGCTCCCGCTGCTTTCTTACTGCTTTCTCTGCCCTGCACCTGCTCGCTTGGAGAGACCACCATTCCCTGGGAGCCCAGCACGGGAGAGCAGGGTGGGAATGCAGTACTTTGCAGGGACACCGCTGGAAGCAGTGTGGGCAGGAATACTGTTGGGCTCTGCCCTCTTCCAGACAAGTCATGCTGCCCTGGTCACAGCCCCAGTGCCCTCAAAGCCAATGGGAAACGTCCAGAGACACACCAGGAATGCCAGGCAGAGGTGAGACTGAACCAGATTCCTGCGATTCCCACCCATTTTGTGCCCAAGAACTGTCCTTGCAGGACGGGAGAGCCAAGGCTGGAGGAGGCAGCCCTGGGCATGGCGGTATCAGAGGGTCCTTACCCAGGTGGAGGGTGAAGGCTGCCCACTGCCTGGCGCTGGCGATGAAGGCTCCCCCCTCCACGGACAGGTACCGGGTGCTGACGGTCTGGGAGCGCAGGCGGTTGAAGAGGGACACCTTGGAGCCTGAGGAGATGCAGACTGGCGAGAGGTGGCTCGGTTAGTGCTTGCCACGACTGAATGATGGCTCTGTGAAGCCCAGGGAGGACAAGCCCTGGTTCCTGGGGTACCCAGGCACCCTCCCCTCTGCCTTCCTCTCTGACTGCAGGTGAGGCCCATGGTGTGGGGAGCACCAGGGCATTACACCTCGTGATGGGTGAACCACTTGGAAATGAGACATCACTGTGCCCAGGTACATCCTTGTTTGGGACATCCCGTGGGCTTTGGGTCCAGCCTGGACCACTCCAGAGCCAGGCTGTGAGCAGAGAGCATCCCACGCTGGGCTGGCATCCACTCCTCCCCAGAGAGCCACTCCTGTACTCACGGTCCGTGTTCTTCAGCGACTGCTTCTTCTGCGAGGGCTTGGAGATGACCTTGATGAGTTTGCTGTGGAAGGTGCCGATCTCCTGCCCGTTGCTGAAGAAGAGCTTCAGGACCAGGCGGAAATGCTTGCGCTTGTCCGTGTCCGAGATGTACAGGGCCTTGGCGCAGCTGAACCCCTGCCACGGGCACCAGGGGCTGCCAGCAGCTCCAGCCCAGCCCCAGCAGCCATCCTCACCCTCCTCACCGCCCCACGAGGACATAATAGTGCCCTTTCAACGAGCCCCGGGTTCATTTAAAGGGAGAAACGACCAGAGATGTTATTACAGGTGGAATGAAGAGCTGGGGATCGGCAGAGGCTTTATTTACACTGGGGGCAGAGTATTCCTTATGGAAATGAATGTTATGTGTGATTTATCCCACATAACATGAGAAATCGCCCTGGGTTTATGGTTTCCCCCATCCTGGCCGATATGCTGTGCCTTAGCAGCAAGGCAAGCACTGTGGACAAAGGCTCTTTCTGTGAGGTTCCTGGCCTGGCTCACACCCTGTGCTCGTTGGGGACCCCAGATAATACTTTTTCTCCTTTTTTTGCCCTCCAATCAAAAGATGCCAGAGCTCTGCTGAAGCTTTTGAACTTTGGTATCAACTGGTTTTTTTTTTTTAAGCTGTTTATTGGCAAATGAGGACCAAGCTTTCATTTAGTGAATGAAATGTGCAGTGCTGCTCATCAGGAGAAGGAACCAGGGTTGAGGGAGCTGTGCAGATTTTGGCAGCCACAGGGTGCCAAAGACAGGGATCTTTGGGCTGCCTGGACTGCTGCACATGCCACAAACAGTCTGGAAGAGTGGGGAATTCTGGCTAGGAAGAAAACTGTGACATCCCAAGGATGGGAAGGGTGTGACACCCCAGGGTGTGAGGTGATGCTGGTGACAGCCCAGCCTCTGCATGAGGGGGATCCCCAGAGCCCCAGAGAGCCATGGGCTTTACCTTTGCATCTGGCTGCTCCTCAAAGCTGAGCTTCTGGGTCTCCATCAGGCTGCTGCCCATGCTGTCCAGCCCCATGTACCCACACACCCGAAATCCAGCCTCTCCCAGGTCCCTGGCTGGAAGAGACAAGGAGAAGCACCTTCCAGTCCCCTCACAGGCTCAGCTTCTCCAGGTGTGGAGCATGGCCAAGCTCCAGCCCTCCCTGGGCCTGGATGCAGAGAGCTCAGGCTTGAGCAGGAAGGGAGTTTGAGGGGCCAAAAGAGAGTCACTCTCCCCTTTGCAGAGGCAGAGGACAGCTCTCTGTGGTGCAGCAAGGGAGGGAGGAGAGGTCCAGGGCTGCTGCCCAGTGCTCACCTTTTATCTGCTCCTGCTTTAACTTCCATCCCGGCCCACTCAGGTAAACACAGGGTGGGGGGCAGAAAAACCTGCAGAGACAAGAGGACATTTTCTCACTGCCCTTCAGCACCCTGAAAAGGTGCTTGGCAGAGGCAGGATGGCTGTGCTGAGGGCAGAGACCTTCACTGGAGATCACCACAGCAGGAGCAATCCTGTACCCCGGGAGGCACATGGTGCTCAGTGAGGGGCTGGGGACCCTCTGACCACCTCCAGTGCCTGGTTCCAGCCTCAACAGCTGCCACATCTGGTGGTGCCACACGTGGCCATGATCCCAGCAGTGACAGGATGGCCCTGGGATGGGAGGACAGGGACCCTGGCACCCACACCTCCACCCTACCAAAGGGAGGGATCAGACCCTGCCTGTGCCTGACTGCCATGTGGGAGTTTCAGCAGGTTGGGAACAGAGTTTGCATTCACAATCAGTTTTGGAGCCCAGTGCAAATAAATCTATAGCCAGGAGTTTGGAAACCCATTTTCCTGTGTTTTATTTGTGTTTCCACTGTCTTTGCACTTGTGTGAATGGTGTAAATTCATCCTCTATTGATCCTGGGTAAAACACTAGCAGAGAAAACACCAGTGCTGGGGGCTGGATATTTTGGAGTCCCAAAGTCCTGGGTACAGGTTTATTTAGACAACCCATCCACAGCACAGGCCCCTGACTCCCACTGTGAAGGAAAATGGCACCAGCACCTTTAAACTTTAACCTGGGAGCTGTATGCAGGTTTCCTCTCCCTTTCCAGACCTGGCATCTGATTTTCACACTCATCCTTTGCATGGGGTCAGGAGCAGAGGAAAGAGGCTGTGATGACAGGGCTCCCTCCTGGCTGGAAGATTCAGGCCTGAAATAACATTTTTACCTGTGGACCAGCAGCCCCTGGCAGGAGACTGGATGTGGTGAGGACTCTGTAGGCACAGCCAGCCCATCCCAGAGGTGTCTCCTGGGGTCGCTGGGGTCTGGGTGGTTACACCTTGGAGGCTGAGCTCGTCACCTCGTAGCTATTCCACACTCGGTAATAACGGAGGAGTATTTATATCACAGGGATTAATGGAGGATTAATTACATTGCAGTGCCGCAGTCTGACGTCACTGCCAGGGAGTGGCAGTTCTGGAGATTCAAGCCACAACCTCAAGGTGTTTTTGCAGTGTGGGAAGGATTTTCAAAAATAGCAGCTTTTTGGAGACCACTGGCATTGATGGAAATGCCCCAGCCCCTGCTGTGGCCGTGCAGATTTTAAGGCAGTTAAAACACTAATCTTTCCTTACTGAGGGGTGAGATTTGAATAGAATCTTGACTTCTTTTACTTTGTCTTTCTTTACTGCTTCATGGAAACACTCTAACTACTCAAAATGTCTAACTGGGATGGATGCAGGTTGGAGCATCACCCCAAGACAGAGCTAATACCTTTCTTATTCATTTCATGGAGACCAAGAGATGGCTTTGGATGCAGAGATATTGTGAGTGAACACAGAGGGGTATGCCAAATAATTTGCTTCACCAGCTAAGATCAGCAAAATCCAGCAAGGCTGAAATGATGCTTTAGACAGCTGGGTTTGGAAGTGGCTGTTGGAGAGGCTGGAACAATCTCCCACCTTTTTTCGTTGCCATAGGACTTCTGTGCGACTTTGGCGTGCAGGATCAGCACGGTCCGGTCTGCCGGCAGCTGCAGGTACCTGCGCACGCTGTCCCGGAGCAGGCTGGCCTGGTACGGGCTGGCTCTGCAAGACAGAATCTCCCTGGCACTCTGGCACCAGAGCCAGCTCCTGCCCAGCCCTGCAGGCAGCAGGGAGCTCCCTCCACGTCCAGCCTGATGGGGTGGGGAAGGTGGAAAGGCTTTCCCATCAGAAAGCACTGGAGCTGCTCTAAGAATGGGGCTGTCATTGTGAAATATAAAGTTTGGATAATGGAATAACTGCTTCATCAGTTTGCCACTGAACACACACAGGGCATTTCTAAGACTTCCAGCCCTGTGCAATGGTGGCAGTGCTCTAACTGATTATTGATTTTTTTTTCCACCTGATGTGCTCATTGCTGTACAGCTTTTGGGTGAGTTGGGGAGCGATGCTGCTGGGCTGTGAGTGCAGCTGGGGAGCTGTCATTGGGGTGGAGCCACTCGTTGGCTTCTGCAAGGGATGTTGGGTGAAAACAGCTGCATTTTTCTCTGAGACCTAAGAAGTAGGTGGTTCTGCTGATTGTTTCTGCTCTATTAACTTGAAGGAGTTCCCAAGCACCTGGCATTTAACTCTGACAGCTCAGTAGGTGGGTGTTAACCTGCTGGAGAGAGATGAGGTGGGTCCAGGATGCCCTGCTCTGCCACCTGGGACATGTGTGCAAGGACTGGGGAGTGCAGGGTGGGACAGCTCTGGGATGTCTGCTGTGGAGGCCTTCTGTGGTGCTGGCTTGCCTTCAGAGGAGGTGAGATGCCTCATCTGAATACCACCAGCTCCTGCCCTGCTGGGAGCCCCTAAACCTGAGTTTGGGACAGGAGCATTCCCTGAGTTTGGGATGTTGACTGGATAAGATGAAACCAGAGGAGAAAGAAGAGGAGATGCCTGTGCAGGAGCCTCTCCTTGGCACATCTGTCAATGTGGCCACTGGGAACATTGCTCCTGCCAAGGGGACCAGCCTGACTGGTGATGACTCTCCTATCAGAGACAGAGGTAAAGCAGTGGCCAGAGAAGGCTGTGAAGCCCCAGCCAGAGTGGGAAACACATGACAGAGTAACTGGGAGAGAGTGTCTGGGGGCTGTGGGCAGCACTGGAGGGTGTGACTCAGAGGAGAAGGGGTGACAGTAGGGGCATCAGCCATGGCCACCCAAGGAGGAACTTGCAAGAGGTGTGCAGGGGAGGACTCATTAAACATAGTCTCCCTTCCTCTCAAATGGGCTAGAAATGGAGACAATTGAGGGCATAAATGATCAGACTGTGAAGAGAGGTAAGTCTGGTCCTGCCAGCACCCCAAGGCAGGCTCCTCGTGGTGAGCTCCTCTGGGCTCAGAGGCCAGAGCAAGCTCCCAGGAGAGAAGCTGCAAGTGGTCATCCCAAGCAACCTTCGAGAAGAGTTTGCCTGCCAGCTCAATTCTCCTCAGTGCAATACTTTTAAACAAGCTGTGCCCTTTACAGCTTTTAGCACCCACGTTGTGATTCACTTTAAACACATTTCACTTCAGTTCCAGCTTTCCCACCTTTGGATGGAGCCGATGCTCTGTTCTATGAGGAAGAAAAACACATGTCCCATACAAGCAAATATTTACCCAGTGTCTTTTCTGAGCAGTGCCATGGGGACCTGACACTTTGCACTGCACAGATGTGCCTGTTTGGTTACTAGAGGGGCAATATAATCTCCTGCCCTCCTTGTTCCCAGTTCTTTATCCTAGATGTGGTGGCTGGATCACTAGTAAACATAAACCAACAGAGCTCTGCCAGAATCAGATTTACAGCCAGTGTCAGTGTCACCCACAGCATTAACTGCTGCTCTGTGCCTGGAAAAGCAATGTTTTATGGCCATTCCTGACTGCAGAGCACAGGCTGCCACCTCTGCTCTTGTGGCAGCCCCAGAGCTGCTGCCAGCACAGGGCTCTGGGCTCAGCCCTGGCTCACCCCACAGCTCTCACAGCTCCTTTGCCAAGGCTGTACCTGTTCCCTCCAGGGGCTCCTGCCCAGCACACTGAAGCAGAGCTTTATCAACCAGTATCCCACCAGTGGATGCTCCAGGGTGGGTCACCTAGTCTTGCTGAAAAGCCACTTTCTAGCCAATGAATAGTTTATATCTTTGCACAGCCAAAGAGATGCCATAAGAAAGTTATTTAATCTTTTTCCATAATGGCAATCTGCAGCTGTTTCACTCCTCTGCTGCCAAGCAATGGTGTGATTTCAGCTTTGATCTGCCTTTGCTATTTTCCCCTTCATATAAAAGCACTATTTGGGAATCTCTCAGCAAAACTTTGGGTTGGTTTTGTGTTGATTTTGTTTGTTTGTTTGTTTGATCTTTTTTTTTTAAATTGTTTTTCTTTTTTGTTTGTTTGTTTGCCTTTTTGTTTTTCATTTTTTGTTTTTTTCCAGAACACCTGATAAATGGGATAAATGTGGAAATGTACCAAGGAAATTGGCCTGACCCTGGATACTCTTTTACACTAATGCAACACAGTGTTAAATGAGTACTGAACCTTGCTGGCTCCCTTCAGTAGCATTTCACCCTCAGTTTGTCAGAGACAACGGGTACACAGCAGGGAAGAACCAGGCTGGGTGTGTGAATTTTTTCCTGGTGAGTCTCATCATTCAGTGTGCTGTGTAAAATTAGGAGTATAGCTTTGGGCCCTTGTGTCTCAGCTGCAGAGTCACATGCTCCATCCCTGTTAGTGTCACCAGTGCCCCCAGTGCCCTTCCACAGAGCTTGGGGTCTCCCTGTGGGGCCCCTCTGCCATTAACCCCTTGGCAAAGTATGGAACAAAGCCTGGTATGGAGGCCAGGCAGTGGCAGGGAGTGTTCAGGAGCAAATTGCCAAAACCTGTGGATTAAGACATGTGCTGGCAGCGTGGCCAGCAGCAATGCCTGCCCTGCTGAGCCTCCTGGCTCAGGGCAGGGCCAGGCTTGTGCAGGTATCACTGCTCCCTGCCATCCGTGGGTAATTCCAGAGGCACGTGGATTACTGCCTGGAGCTCATTAAAGAGCCTTCTGGAACAATTACACACATGCTGTGTGCTGCTTGAAGTGGGAATGTACACGCCAAAGGCAGGTAAACAGACTGTAGCTCTTCAGATTTGATGTCCAGCTGGAGGAACAACTACCTAGAAACTTGGCTTTCTTTCCTTTGTCCATTCTCTGCAGCCCTTGCCTTCCAAATTTTGGGGCTAAATTGTGTCAGTGACGCACTTCTGAACAGTGCTTGCCATTCTGCCCACAGAGGTGACCACCCAGCATCCATCATCTGGTTTAAATTTACCTTCAGAGAGTCAAAGGGCTATTGCTAAAGCAGCTCAATATACCCACTTGGCTCCTTCTGGCACCTACAGCCTCCTCAGGGTTACAGAGAATTATTCACTCCTTCTGACATTTATTATATTAAATTATTAAAATGCTTTGGTTGTAGTGCAGTGTTAGTTCAGTGTCATGTTAGCAGCACCACACGGGCTGGGCTCTTACAGCTCTCACTAAAAGCTGCCTTTTCAGAGCCTGAGGTCTTGGCTGGGGCTCGCCTGCTCTCCACACAGTTGGGCATTATGTAGAAGAAGGGGGGAGTGAGGGGAGATCCACCACCTTTCTCCCACACTGTTTCCCCTTCCCTGCTCAGCCTGGCATCACTTACCAAGGCTTTTCCTTTACTTGAGGTCAGGATGTGCCTCAGGAGAGGGCGTGAGTGCGTTTGTGGTGCATCTCCAGGGTGGCTCTGCCCTGGTGCTTGAGGTGGGAGAGACCCAGGCTACCTCGGGGGGATTTGCAAGCCCTGGCAGTGTTGCTGTGCCCTCTCCCATGGGAAACGAAGCAGAAAAGGAGGAGTGCTCTGTGTGCTTTCCACAGGAGACACACAGCTGGACCACCTTGCAAAGGGCTGTTTCATGTGGGCACGCAGGGAACCCAGGCAGGCGCCAGGAGGCTCTGGCAGGGCTGGACCCCACAGCCCCATCGCTGATTTTAGGAGAGCTGATGTTTAACACCAGAGCTGAAAATTATCCCTCTCCCTCCCAGCAGCAGGTGCTTTGTCCTGTCTCCAGCTGGGAAATGCTGCTCCCTGTGTGGGACATATCCTGGTCCTCACATCACCTTCTGCATGTGCACCCTTGGGCAACCACAGGAGCAGAAAAAGCTCTTTACAAGCACTGGAGAAGCAAAGTGCCCTCTGCCCTGCTCCTTTTCAGTTCAATGAGCTTCACCAACTCAGTCTGTTGAGGAAGGGATCTGATATATTTGGTCCCCTGGGAATGAAAATACCCGGCTCTGGAGACCAAAATACAATCCTGGTAGCTATTGTTTAAAAATTGGGTCTTCAAATCACCTCTTTATACAAGAACTGTAACTCACAGTAACAGTGTCCCCAAGTGCAGGTAGCACTGAATTGAAGTGCAGAGATTTAATTTGCTGCTTTCTCCCCCAAAACAAGAGCTGTAGTTTGCCTCGCTCAGGGCACAGCTGCCCTGAAGCTTGCTGGGGATTTGCTGCCACAGTGGGCAATTGTTCTTCCCTCAGTTTGGGGAAACCAAACATCCTAATAAAAAATATCCATTTTAGAGGTCTGGGTTATATTTTGTGCAGATCAGGGGAGAAAATGCCTGCAGTGCTCTTGGGTATGGAGTCAATGCAATGTTTATGCAAAAGGAAAAGCCATTAGAAATCACAGAAATGAGAAGCCTGCAGTTTCTGGCTTCCCTCATTTTTCAATACCTCCTTTAATCCAGACCAACCCAACCCTCAGCCCTTGTATATGCATGGGTATTTATAAATCCTGTATTTTCCTCAGCGCACACACAAGTGAAATTCAGCCTTTTTCGGGCCCGGGGGATTTATCAACCACACCAAGGGCACGCGGTGGCCGCGAGCAGGAAGCGCGGAACGGCCGCGGCTGAGAGCTCTGCAGGGAGCGGGGCCAGCGGGGCTGGGCAGCCCAGCAGCACCAGCACCCCAGAATGCCCAAGGCTGACAGAGCAGTACTGGCACGTCTGCTGGAACACTCAGGCAGTGGGGGTGACTTACGGGAGTCGCCTTTCTCTGTTCCTCGGGTGCAAAGAGGAAGGGAAGTGCTGTTAAAGCGCCACAGCACAGTCCTGTAAGGCACTAAAGGTGGTTCCTGCCATCAGCAGATTGATCTAAGAGCTGGGAAGGGGTGGAGGACCAGGAAAGTCTATTTCAGGGTTTCTGAGAAGCCTCTGCTGATGATCTCCAATGCACATCAGTTGATCTTCTTGATGGAAGCTTAACCTGAGGCTCTACAGCACCCCAAGCTCTGGTCTGCAGTTTTGTGGTTCAAACTCACCTCCCCACACTGAAGCCACTACCTAGTGATGTTCCTAAATTTCCAGGACACTGTAGGTAAAATGGGTATTAAGCTTAGACTCTCCTTTTTCCATGAACTTTTGAGTTTATGGGGCTCCCAGGTGCACTCCCCCAGCAGGGTAAGAGACAATAAAAGAAACAAAAAAAAAAAAAAAAAAAAAAAAAAAAAAAAAAAAAAAAAAA
>VZRX01000976.1:101374-118316 GCA_013398075.1 Notiomystis cincta
GGGCCAGCAGCGCGGCGGGGAGCGGCTCCGCGGCCGGCACGGCTGAGAGAGGGGCTCCGCGGGCACCGCCGCCCCTGCGGGAAGGGACACGAGAGGAGCAGGGTGAGGAGGCTGCGGGTGAGTCCGGTGCCGGTGCCGGCCCGGCCCGGCGGGGCTGTGCGCAGCGCCGAGCGCTGCCGCGGAGATTGGCACCCGCCGAGGGGGCTTTTCCTTGGAGCGGGGCTGGCAGGAAGGGGAGCGGCGATGCCGGGCGGCAGGAGCAGAAAGCGAAGCCGGGAGGAGGGGAAGAGCAGAGCCTTTGCCCCGAAGGATTTCGCCCCCATCTGGGGGCTGGAGCCTTCCCGAGCCCCGGCCGTGCGGGCTTGGCCCCCGCAGCCGCGCCGGGGTGTGCTCGGTGCGGCAGTCGGGGCGCGGTGCCCCTCGGCCCCTCGCTGCTGGGCGAGGGATGTGAGCGCTCCCGCGCTGCCGGGATGGCTCAGCCTGCCCGCCCTGCTCACCTTTTGCCTACCTGTCGGGCAGGTCTCTGCTTATACAACCGAGGATCTCTTAGCAGAGAATAATAAGGTCTGGTACACCTGGGCAAGGCATACTGAGCAACAGGAGATCGAGATCCTGCAGAAAGATAAGCTCGGAAGTGTACCCTAAGTTTGTAACGCGCCGTTTCTGCACGACTGGAAAATTGGGTCTGTGCAAACTCGTTTGCACAAGCAATCACCCACCTTTGGCTTATCATTCCAACCGTTTCACAGGACAAAATTAGCTTTGGGCACTTCTGTTCCAAGCAATTACATGGGAAAATTTGTTTGGAAAATCAGATCATTCTGCACTCATCGTGTTTGTGTGGACACGCGCTGGTGAGATAAGCGGAGCTGAGCGGATACTCGCTGTGATTTTAAGTGCTCTGCTGGGGTTTGCCCCTCGCCCTGCAGGGACACTCTTTGCTGTGGTGCAGAGAGCTGCTGAATCCATTTGGGAGGCAGGCTGCAGATGGGAACCGGTGTGGCTGGGGAGGCTGGCAGGGAAACAGGACTGTCCTGTGTCACTGGGAGCCACCACATGTGTGCAGTGTGACTGAGGGGAGCAGGGGTCCGTGAGAGGGGCCTGTTCTGAGCCCCAGCTCCGAGAGGAGGCACAGGGCTTTGCCTCTTTTGCTTAAACACACTGGATTTTTGCTTCACTTAAACCCAGATTTATAACTTTATAATAACTTTATAAAGTTATTATGTAGTTCTCCCTTTGGGACCCCTCCCTATGGGACCCTCTGTAGCATCTCTTGGTAGTAAAGGTTTTAATTTTTTTTCCAAGGACAGGATCAATTAATCCCAGGAAGTGAGTGTGCAGGTTCTCAATAACAAGTAGAAACTGCATTTCACAAGCAGATTCTTGTGATCTCTGCAGGAATTCATTAGATTGCTGTTGATATCAGCAAAAAGCTGCATGTGGGGAAATCTCAGCTCTCAGCCCTGATATTTGCCACCAGGATATGGATAAATTCGGCCTCAGCCAAAATGCAAATTCCCATCTGGAAACCACCGACAGATCTCAGTGTTTTGCAGTAAAAACAACACTTTTTGTTGGAGCAGGCAGGGTATTGGTGCATTCTACTGTTGTTGATTTTTGTGGAAGTTGTAACTTTCATTTGTTGTTGAAGAATTAAAGAAACCGTGTGTGCTCAGTACAAGATGGGCTCGGGAGCTGCCCTGGTTGGCGGCCGTGGCAATCAGAGGAGCTGTGGCCAACAAGGCAGCCCCTTGTAGGCAATCTGTGGTCACAGAAGATGTTTGTGCTCATAACATAGAGTTTCCCTTGAGGTTGGCATTAGGGGTTAAAGGTTTTCAAGAGAAGTCTTTGTTTAAACATCTTTAAAGTTTCCAATAGGGGCCCCTTTGTTCGCTCTGGAGCAGCGTGCCTGCCTTGTTAAAAACTCAGCACTCATAAAATGCCATTTGCAAATGCCTGATGAATAGGGCTGAAACATGGAGGGGAGATAAGTAGTGTTTGTATCTACACACACACGGGACTTACAGACATGCCCTACTGTGAGTGAATAAATAGGACCTAGAAAAAACAGCAAAAAAAATTTGATGGAGTAGTGCTTATAAAGAAACTTCTAAAAGTCAGCTACTCCCCCCTCACCACTTGGGCCCTTTCATGCCAGATGTCTCCTCCAGCTGAGCCAGGAGGCTGAGTGGCTCCTGACACTTGTCATTACCTCTCAGTAATCATCTTGTCTCCACTTTGGGCCCAAACAGTAGCAAACTGAGCACTTGGGCTCCACCAGGAGCTCATGCAGCTGCCATAAGGGCTCCACTGATCTGCTGGGCACGGGGACCCTGACTCAGTGCTCTCCACCACCTGCTGTGTGAGGGGCTGGTGAGTGTGGCCCCTCTGAAGGTACTCACAGCACAGATGTACTTTTAGGTGCCAGGTAATGCTTTTAGCTCTTAGAAGGCTTTGGTTCTCTCCTGTCTTGGCCAAATACAAAGAGTTTTAAACCAGCTCTGTTACAGCAGGAGAGGGTACGGGTGTGTGCCCAGGAGACTCCAGAGACTGGTTCCCAGTGATGGCAGTGTTTCATGGGGGATGCTCCAGACTGCTGTGCCTTATGCTGTGTTGGAAGATTTCATGGTTCTCACACAGCTTGTCCTTCCTGGTGTTTTTTATGGGAGTGGGAATCCATCTTCCCCACCAACATCCTGTCTTTGCCTGCCTATCTGCAAACTTCTGATCCTTTCACCTTGCAAGCCCTGGGTTGCATGCATGAGTCCATCCCCAGCCTGGTCTGTCTGGTGCCCGTCAGGGAAATCCATAGGGCTCAGCTGTTGTCCCTTGCAGAGAGGTGGCAGTACCTTGGTTTCTTTCCAGACTTCAGCTTTTCTCTCTCTGGGCTGTGTTGTGCTTTGCCAATCTGTAAATTCAGGAGTCTTTGGGCGTAGTCTGTGGACCCACAGGAGTCCGTGGTCTATGGCAGGAACCAGTGGGAGCAGATCTGTTGACAGCAGAGATAATCCCCTGTACAAGTCTCTGGGCTGGAACATTAGGCAAGGCCCACAAATGGAAAAACACTGCCTTTGGGAATTCACAGCTTGTACACCTGCAGCTGGACTCGGATGGCTTCCCCAAAGCTTTCCCTGCTCTTCAGTGTGGGAGAAGGGAGGCACAGCCCACTGTGCTGCTGGTCAAGCTCCTCTCTGGTGCATCTCCTAAGGGGCAGCACCATCCCAGTCCCAGGACAGCAGCTCTCCTGCTGCCAGAGGGAGTGGAAGCTGTCAAGTTAGGTGTGAGACATTTCCTGTGCTACCTTTGAGGTTCTCCCTGTGAAAAGTACCTACACAAAGCTTGCTTTTCTGTTCTGAGGAGGCACAAAAAGGCCCCGCGTGCCTTTCTGCAGCCGCCAAACGCTCCTCACTTTCTGCTATTTCAATTAAACACATAGCAGGATGGGCAGGATAAAGGGGAGAGGCACAAGAATATTCTCCTGGCGTGTTTCCTTATGCCAACACATTGAGTCACATCTCTGGAGTGAGAAATATGATACAAAGACTTAGAGAAGGAGGTCAGGCAATGAATCCATGATTGTGGGGCTGGAATAGCAGGCGGTCTCTGTGGTTGTCTGTGCCATGTAAACTTCCTGGAGGTCAGCTGGGGATAGTGGTCCTAGCAGATTTGGGAGACAGATGTCCTGCTAGTAACTATCAATCTCATACCAGCTCTGCTGCACCAGGAGCTCGGCTGACAAACTCTGCACCAGCCCAGTAGCTGATCTGGGCCATGACTCTTTTCCTTTGTGGTTAAACATGCATATTTCTGGGGGAAAAAAAAGCTCTCTAACACCTTCCTCCCAAAACAAGAACTTGGACAGTGAATTGCTGTGTCAGCTTCTGGATGGCCTGGACATCCTTCTCTCCAAAGCTTGAAGTCTCTTGGCCCAGCTCAGCTGTCCTCCAAGGACCTGTTTGCAGGAGAGCATTTGCTTTTTAAAGAGAGTCAGTAAGGTGAATATGTCCCCTGTTGATCTTTCTTCATGAAAATCAGAGTATTCCAAGATCTCTCCAGTTTTGTTGAAAATAGCAGTTAGGAGATGGGCTGAGGAGTTAGGAGATTTGCCTGTTGTGCAGCTCAGGGGACAAGTGTAGCCTAAAGGTCTTGAGCAGGACAGAGAGGAGCAGAGAAATGGCACCAGCAGTCCTGAAACAGGAGCCATCTCTGACATGATTAGTTGAACAAGGAGATTTGGCAGCCGTGTTTTCCTCTTGGCTAGATCCTTAACGTTTTAATTTGCAAGTGAATGTGGCTTTTATTCGTGGCAGCTGTTGCTGAAGCAGCCCAGGTATGCTTGTTTCAGTGCAGGGCTGTCTGGGCAGGAGCTCTCCTGCCAGGTGAGAGTGGCAGAGCACTGGGAGGTCTTTTAGAGAGTGACTGATGGCAGAGAAAGACCCCATGTGCTGTTGTGAAGAACATCTAGAAGGGGATGATCTGTCCATTGCTACACTCAGCATTCCCCTCCCAAGGGGTCTTTGAATGTCATGTCACAGCATAAATCTGTCAAGATTTGTATGAGTCCATGAGCTGGGAGTCAAAGGCATCTGTTACACAGCCTGCAAAAGGACCTGGTCAAGAAACTCATCTTCCTCCTGCCCTCCCTGTGAGTATACAGGAGTGGGTCCCATAAAATGGAGAATAGGCTTTTGTGGGGAGCAAGCAGAGCAAAAGAGAAGTTCCTTCTGCATCCAGCAAGATTTTCCTGTTACAGCACTCCTGCTGATTTGCTCCTGTTGGGTTTGGAGCCTTGATGTGCTGTTGGAGAAGCACAGCCTTGTTTTTCAAACAACGTGTCCTTCCAGGTGGCACTTGGCCCAGTAAAGCTGCCTTAGAGTTGTAACTGGAGAGCTCTGCGATGTCCTGGAAAGAGTCTGCTCTGGTTCTCCCACATGTCTTTGGGAAAAACCAAGGACACATCAGTCCTTAAAGGGGGGAACCTTTTGGGCTGGAAATTCATGCCAGTGCCATGCTCTTGATGTGCTTGTGCTCCCTGACTCTTCCTTGCTCTAAGAATTGCACTGCTGTCCTCTCTGGTGGGATTTGCCATTTGTCACCCAGCTGTAGGGGATGAGCATTGAGATTTTGGAGCTGTGATTGAGTGTAAGGTCAGTGCTGCCTGTAAAATGATCCTGAGGGTGGATTCAGTGCTCATGAGCAGCAGAGGTAGCACTGAGAGCTGGGCACATGCAAGCAGAGAGCACCTTGAGACTGGGGATTATGTTGGGAGAAACCAACCTTTGGGCAACTCTCCAGGAGAGGGTGGATCCAGCTCCAGGCTGTCCTGGGCCTCATCCCTTCACACCGCTTGCAGGTCTTGCAAATACATGGACAACGTGCCAGCAATTCAGCCATATTTCTATAACAAAGTTTGGCATCTGAAAGTGCCTCCAGGATGATGTAAGCTGCCTACATCTATCCAGGTAGCTCTGGTTGCTTCATTGTCCCCTGGGGCAAGACACATATCAGTCTTCCTCCCTTGGTCTCATGTGCATTTTTGGGCAGCCTTTCTCTCAGACATGGAAGGGTGATGACTTGCTGTCCTGCTGAGGACATCACAATTTTTCTCCCCATCCTCCAGCTTGAGGATGTTCTTGCTGTCTTTCTGCTGTTGTTCTGGCAGAACTAGGTGTCCTAAGTGAAAGGACTCAGGGTTGGGACTCCTGGCCCTATTTTGCTTGGGTTTTTTGACACTTTCATCAAATAACACTGATGGAGTTGAATTTCAGCCTCCCAAAACTGCCTGGCTGGGTCTCTGAAAAGAAAATTTCTGCAGAGCAAAGGAGGGTGCATGGAGAGGCAGATGAGGAGGGTGAATCTCATCAACATCATGTTTAGGGCTGCTCTACCATCGGCCAAGGCTTCCAGCACAGAAATAGGGGCAATTAGCTGTCATCAGTGCCCTGCACCCTGCCAGGTGTGCCTGGACATGTCGTGTCTGGGCTGTCCCCTGAGCACAGCCCTGCTGCATGGGACAGCCCTCTGGCTTGGCTGGTGCTTGCTCACAGGCTCCCAGCTCTTCCTCAATCCTTGCAACACATGGTGATCCCTTGTCCTGCTTCTTGCAGGGTCTGGAGCCAGCATGGCTCCAGAGCCCTGGTCCACAACCTGCTTTCCTCCTTGTGACATTAAGGTCAGGGCTCTTCCTGGGCTGTGAGCACACTTCCACCCCTCCTTTCTCCATCTGCTTCATCCCCTCTGCAGTTCAGTACAGAAAGCACCTATCTCTGTCACAGCAAGGAGGGCAGGGAGCTGGCAGCATTCCTTACCCTGCTCCCTGCCATGCCCTATCCTTTGGCCTTGCCCAAGGGATGGTGCACCCAGGTCCAACCTGCCACCATCTGGATGAACCAGAAGGGGAATATTTAGAGTATTTCTGTTAACCTGTAGCCAGGAGAGAGCTGCCAAGGAGGCCAGGCTGAAACCTGAAGCGGCTGTTTTTCCTGAGACTCAGCACTTGGCAGGGAGAGCAGACGGACAAGTGGTGGAGCAGGGAGGGATGCGATTGCCCTGGGGAGAACCACTGCCGGTGGAGGTGCCCAGGGAAGCTGTGCTGGCTTACCTGATTGTCTCTGGGGATCCATCTCTGTGTCCTCCTTGGCTGAGATCACGAGGAGAGTCAAGAGGAGGTGACCCTTCTGTCCTTACATGTGGCTGTCCCCTTGGTCACCCTCTTCGCACCATCTCTGAGCATCTCCTTCAGCAATAAAAGCAATAACTGTTTCTCCCGTTGCTCAGAAATGTCAGGAACGGTCCAAGTGTCCCTCTCAGCTCATCTGCAGGGTTCAGCTGAGCCAGCCCAGGCAGCAGCACTCACCTTGCCTGGACCTTTTTGCCTTTATAGCTCAGTGTTATCTCAAGGTCTCTGGCGTTGCAGCCGGCGCCGTGTTTGCCTTGCCTTGCAGCACCTGCCTGCCAGCCGCTCGCTTCCCACCCATCTCCCTCCCACTCCTGCACGGGCTTGGAGGGGGTGGGGGGATCCCTCAGGGTGTGAGGAGTCCCTCCATAGGGATGCAAGTCAGCCCCAGGGAAGACAGAGGGAAGCTGCCAAGTGTGGTATGGTGGGAGAGACACTGGGGGACATCTGTCCCATCATCTTGGCTTCCCCATCCCCTTGCTGCTGGGGCAGGACTGGGCATTAAATTGAATCAGGGACACTGTCCCAGCCTGGTCTCTGCTGCCAGGCCCAGCACTGGATATATGGCTGAGCTGCCATGCCCTGCCCTGTCCAGGCAGCATCAGCCCTTCCAGCTGTGGGGAGAGCCAAGACTTCATCCAAAGCTGAGATGCTGTTAAAAATAGATCAGTCGTGAACTGGTTTTCTCCTTCTTGGTTCCTGGCCCGACAGCTCATTCCTCCCTCTGGGCTGTCTTTGAAGCTCTCTGGATGCTGTGAGACACAGGCTCCACAGCAGCCTGTCACTGCAGGGAGGTGTGCAGAGCAGAGAGCTGCAGAAATGTTCCTGGTGGCATAGCTGTCCCAAAAATATTTGGTGGTTAGTGAGTGCTGTCTCCCAGGAAAGAAGCAGCGCTGGAAAAAGAATCTGCTAAATAAAGGGGGAAACGAGGCTGGGAGAGGAGGGACTGTTTGCCTCTCTGCTTGCATGTGGTGAGGGGACACAGGTGCCTGAGCAATCCTGGCCACAAAGCAAAGCTCACCTCTGCCCCATGGCTCCCTGGAAAAGACCTGTCAGGTGCTGTCCCTGCTCATCCCCTCAGCCAGAGCAATCCCACTGGTCCTCCCCCTGCCTGGTTCTGCAGGAGCTCCTGGCACTACTGTGGAGCCATTGGTGTAGGCTGCTCACCTCAGGGAAAGGCCACGTCTCTCCCTTTGAGATGGGTATTCTGGATCCCTGTTTCCTCTTGTACCCCTTTTCTGTCCTCCTGGTTCTTTAATACAGTTTTCCAGGTGTGAACACAGAGTCTCGAGACAGTTCTAAGATGCAGCTGTGAAACCTATTATCAGTGTCCCTGCTATCAAAGACGTGGTGTTCAGGGCTGCACGTAACCACTGAGCAATTAAACAGCAACCCTGGTGATGAATTACAACTGGGACCTCCTGGGGCTAAATAAATACCAGCTGATAACTTCTGATAAAATGAAATTTTTTTTCTTTTTTGAAAGCACCCTTCCAGGATCTGTGCCCAGTCCTGGCACTGCACTGGGTCTCCTGGGGAGAGTCACATTATCTGTGGCATTTCCATCCCTAGCACCTTGGGTTTCCAACCAGAGCTGGAATAAAAATAAACTAAATAAATCCATGTCCCTGCAGGAGCCAGGAAAGGCAAGGCAAGGCAAGACAGAGGTGGGCAGGGAGGGAGAGAAGTGACAAGCTGGAATTTTGGGTTACAAGTTTAAATATCTTTTCCCCCAATAATCCCACCCTAAAGACATGAAAAATTGTTGAGGTGCAGAACACCCCTTGGAAAAACCTTTTGGACAGGGAGAGCTGCAGAGTGGTGGGGACCCCGAGGTGATGTGAAGGAGAGCAGCAGGCTGGCAGTGCTTTCACCCAGCACCTGCCCAGGGGAAAAGCTGTGAGCCCACCTGCACAGGCACCTTTACACCCTCTGCCTGCAGAGGCTTCTGCTCTCCCAAGGGAGTTTGGGAACAGGCAGGAATGAAAGTTCTTGGAAAAATGATCTTTGCCAGTGACTTTGAGAGACTTCTGAGCAGATTTTGGTCTGTGCTGGCTTTTCATCTGGGGGCTTCTCCTCCCGTTCAGGAGTATCAGGAGGGCTGGTGCTCTGCGTCCCTGTGTGCAGCTCTCCCACTCTCCACTGGCTGCAGAGAACAGCCACACAGTCAGGGAAAAAGCATTTGGCTGAACATCCCATCTGCCTGGTTTGCAAGTGAAAAGAAGGCTTGTCCAGTGGCCAGCTCCACCCAAAGCAGAAAATCAGACCCGTTGGCAGAGCATTGCTACTGTAATGAAATTGAGCTGTGCTGAAACTACCAGTCCTTGGAACAGGAAAGATTCCATGTGGGTTAAGAGAAGTTTGGGGATGGATCTGTCAAAACTGCAGCTGCTTAGGGTTTTTGGCACTGCCTGGGGACACCCACCCCAGGTGAATGAGCTCCTGTGGCTGAGCTCACTCTCAGCACTGACTGCACCTTGTCTTCTCCCTGCAGCACATCCTTCCAGCACTGGAACTGTGTGATCTCTCAGAGCCATGATGAAGCTCCTGCCTGTTGCCCCTCTCCTCCTGCTTCTCCTGACAACACTGGAAGCCAGACCAAAGCCTGCAGGTGAGCCCTGGCTGGTGGGGAGTGCGTGGAGGGGAGAGAAGTGAGAACATCAGGGCAGTGGAGGCCTTGGAGGACAGTTTGCTGTGTGATGTGGGGAGACATGATGCCTCTTCTTTGGGAGCATCCTAGGAGGATGGAGGATCACCCCAGCAGTGGGACCCAAACTTCCTGCACTGCCCTGGTAGGTGGGAGCCTGAGCCTGGCCCCAGCATGGTGGCTCAGGTGCTGCTGGCTCTGGGCACCTCCTCAGCTGTGGCACAGCCCTGCTCAGGGCTTGTCACCCTCCTGCCCATGGGCTGTGGCCTTGGCAGAAGGTGCAGCTGTGAGGGGAAGCCTCCTCCTTGCTTGGCTCTCCAGGTGCAGGGGAGAAAGCAAAGCCAGAGGTACCAGCCTCTCTCCTCCCAGGGCAGAGGGATCTAAATCAATTTTAGTTTAAAAACAGTGAAGGCACCAAATGGAGAAAGGAGCAGGTGTCTCAGAGACCTTCAGAGCAATTGAGATTGGCATCATCCCAAAGGGACTCAAAGTGTTTCCTTATGATTAGGGCCCAATTCTCCCAGGCTTGGGTGCACACAAGCCAAGCAAAATATGTTCATTGACATTGCACTTGCTAAACACTCAGAGTTTGCACTGGAAGTAGCATCCTTATGTCCAAGAGAGGCTCTTTGGCTCAATCTCTGCCAAGTGTGTGCCCTTAGCTTTGCTTTTTACTGTCTCATTTTCTGCCCTTAAAAAACCAAAACGACAACAACCCACAGCCAGGGGATATCTCCCCAGCCTGTTGGCCCTGCTTCCACTCTGCCACTTCTGTGGATTTCCTGGGCAGTGGACAGGTGCCAGTCTGTGGGGGCTGCCCAAACCAGACCTGCTCTCTCCATCCCTCAAGAGCAACCCCCAGCCACCGGGCAGCGATCTGTCTGCTCCTTGAGGACAGCCCCAGGACTGAGCCTCCTCTTTGCCTTCTCCTTAGCACTGAAGTGCAGGACGGGCCCCCTGGACATCGTGTTTGTGATCGACAGCTCCCGCAGCGTGCGCCCCTTCGAGTTCGAGACCATGCGGCGCTTCATGATGGACATCATCGGCAACCTGGACGTGGGCCCCAACGCCACTCGGGTGGGGGTGATCCAGTACTCCAGCCAGGTGCAGAACATCTTCTCCCTCAAGACCTTCTTCACGCGGGCAGACATGGAGAGGGCCATCAACGGCATCATCCCGCTGGCCCAGGGCACCATGACGGGGCTGGCCATCCAGTACGCCATGAACGTGGCCTTCAGCACGCAGGAGGGCGCGCGGCCCGCGCACAAGAGGATCCCCCGCATCGCCGTCGTCGTGACGGACGGGCGGCCCCAGGACCGCGTCACCGAGGTGGCCACGCAGGCGCGGAACGCTGGCATCGAGATCTACGCCGTGGGCATCCAGCGGGCAGACATGAACTCTCTGCGGGCCATGGCCTCCCCTCCGCTGGAGGAGCACGTCTTCCTGGTGGAGTCCTTTGAGCTCATCCAGCAGTTCGCAAAGCAGTTCCAGGACAAGCTTTGCGGTGGGTGAGAGCCGCTGCTGCGGAGTGCAAGGGGGGCCCTGGTGTCTGCTCCTCACCCAGGCTAGGAGGGGACCTTCAGAGCGGTGTTTGGGATGGCTGCCCATGCAGGGAGCAGGGTAGACAGGGAAGCGACCTCCCCAGTGATGTGCCAGGAGAGGGCTCTGCACAGGGTCCATATCTGTGCACTGGAAATCAGTGGGTGGCAGGGGCTGGCAGGGCTGGGGCTGTGTGGGTTGTCACACTGGCTTCTGCTGCAGGGACAGGGCAGAGCCAGAGCCAGGGTCCCCGTGTGTCTGGTGTGCCACTCTGATGCCCGTTCTGTTTTGCAGGGGTGGACATGTGTGTGGAACGGGAGCACGGCTGCCAGCACAGCTGTGTCAGCACCCCTGGCTCCTTCTACTGCGAGTGCAACCCAGGCTACAGGCTCAACGTGGATGGAAAGACCTGTTCTAGTAAAAACCTTTTTTATTATCTGAACTTTCATAGGGAAACTTGTAGTTATGGGTCCCGTGGAGGGAAGCTGGAACACAGCAGAGAACCCGGAGAGGCCAGCAGCAGCCTGGGTTCTCTGTTCACTGGCCCCGGTGCCTCCTGGGTCTGTAATGACTGCAGACATTCAACCTTGCTAAATCCTGGCACCTCTCTGAGATGGGACACTTGGGACTCATGTGGGCACAGCCTGTCAGATGAGGGGGCCTGGGCAGCGAGTACCAGAGGATTCACATCCCAGCACCAAAGTGCACAGTGTTTTCTCCCTGGATTTTAGTGCAAAGCCGTGTTGGTTGGTCTGACCACCACACCAGGACTTTCCCTTCTTGTTTCACGGTGCTGGGAGCTGCTTCGAAGCCCTGGAGCAGCCCTGCCCTGCTGCCCCAGGGAGGCTGGGACAGGGGGGTGATGGATGTGCTGTTCCCCTGCAGCCATCGATGCGTGTGCCGACGGCAGACACGGCTGTCAGCACCACTGTGTCAGCGTGCGCGGCTCCTCCTTGTGCCGCTGCCGGGCGGGCTACTACCTCAGCCAGAACAAGAGGAGCTGCACTAGTAAGTGGCCGTCTCCCTCCCTGTCCCTTCCTCATTTGCTTCTCATTCTCTCTCTCCCCTTGTCTTTTCCCTTCTGCCATCGCTCTCCCTCTCCCGGCAGTGATTGATTACTGCAGCTTTGGAAACCACAGCTGCCAGCACGAGTGTGTGAGCATCCCCAACGGGCACTACTGCCGCTGCCGCAGCGGCTTCACGCTCCAGCCCGACAGCAAGTCCTGCAGGGGTAGGTCCCGGCGTGCTGCACGGCACAGGCTGTGTGGATAGCCCTGCCCCAGGGAGGGGCTGTTCCCAGACCACCCTGAATGGGGATAACCCCATGGCCCTGGCTTGTCTTCCAGCCACCGACCTCTGCAACGGGGTGGATCACGGCTGTGAGTTCAAGTGTGTGAGCACAGAGGGCTCCTACCACTGCGTGTGCCCTGAGGGCCAGCAGCTCCAGGCTGACGGCAAGACATGCAGCAGTGAGTACTGGGACACAGCTCTCGACAGTCTCCTTATCTGGGCTCTGTGCTCCTGGAGAGGGCTCACCTGAAGCTGGGCTGGGAGGTTCTGGCCCCACTTGGGACTCTAAGCTAGGCTGGAAGAGGGTGGAGAGCTGGCTGTGCTTGGGGGAGCACCCTGGCTGCTGTGGGGATGGATGCTTGTCTCCTCAGAGACATGGCCCAGATGCTGCAACAGCTTTGAGGAAAGGTTCAGGAAAAGAGAAATCTAGGAAAGGCTTTTACGGAGTGTTGGGGGTCAGTGGAGGCTTTTGGGTTGAGTCCCATGGGTGTAGCCTGCTCTCCTACCCAGCTGCAGTTCCAGAGTGCTCTCAGAGTGTCCTGAAGCCCCAAAGCTCAGCCCCAGCCCCAGCTCCTTCACTCTGACAGTGCCCATGGTGAGCCTGGTCCCCTCTCACCTTCCCCGGTGCCCGCAGAGTGTGGAGCTGGCCATGTCGACCTTGTGATGGTGATCGACGGCTCCAAGAGCGTCCGGCCCCAGAACTTCGAGCTGGTGAAGCAGTTTGTGAACCGCATCGTGGACCTGCTGGAGGTGTCCCCCCACGGCACACGGGTGGGCCTGGTGCAGTACTCCAGCCGCGTCCGCACCGAGTTCCCCCTCAACAAGTACCACAGCGCCGATGAGATCAAGAGGGCCGTGATGGATGTGGAGTACATGGAGAAAGGCACCATGACAGGCCTTGCCCTCAAGCACATGGTGGAGCACAGCTTCTCCGAGCTGGAAGGTGCCAGGCCTCTCTCCCAAAACATCCCCAGAATCGGGCTGGTCTTCACAGATGGACGCTCCCAGGATGACATCTCCGAATGGGCCAGGAGAGCAAAGGAATCAGGTGCAGGGGGGGTTGGGAACCCCAAATTGCAGTGCTTTGGGCATCTTGGGATGGTTCCTTGGGGTGGCTGTTTCAGGGAGAAGCCCTGGGGAGCTGCATCCCAGGGCAGAAGTGCTGTGTTGTGGTCACAGGGTGCTCTGAGCAGCATCCCTCATGCAGCAGCCTGCACCACCACAGTGCTTCCATGCCCCTGCCTGTCCTTCCCAAATTCCTGCTGTATATTTGGGAAGCCCAGAGAAAATCCTGCATCCTTGGCTTTGCTCCCTCTGGGCTTGGGGCTGCTTGCTGCAGAGTGGCCAGCACAGTGCTCAGGATCTGTCCTTGCCACACAGGGATTGTCATGTTTGCCGTGGGTGTTGGAAAAGCTGTGGAAGAAGAGCTGAGAGCGATCGCCTCCGAGCCAGTGGAGCAGCACTTCTCCTACTCAGCAGACTTCACCACCATGACCCACCTTGTGGAGAACTTCTCCCTGAATATCTGCCCAGGTGGGTGTTCCTGGCCACACCAGGGGACTTGACACTGAGCCAGGGAAGGCCCTCCTGTCCCCACAGAGCCAGTGGGGTGGTTTGTGTGTCTGTCACCCTGTGTCAAGTACCCTAAGGCTGAGCTGGGCTGGTGTGAGCCTAGGCTGTCTCAGGATCTCACCAGGCTGTTGTGGGTATAGAGGTGGGTCTCTGGGAGGGATTAGGAAAGGGAAAAGGTAAAGCTGGGGGGATTAATTAGAAAATGGGAGGGGTTAATACAAAAGTATTATTGTGAGTGACCACCCCTGTGCCATTGCATGGGCAGAAGTTGGGAGTGGCACCCTGCCTTGAGGGAGGCTCTGAAGGTGGCCTGTGCACCTTGCTCAGACCTGTGCTTCTGCTGCTGCCAGGGCAGGGTTACTGTGAGGGTCTCCCTGTCCTGGGACAGGCTGGGGCTCCCCAGTGCCCTTGAGATCCCCACAAAGCTGCAGATATGGAGACAACATTCTCCCTGCCACCCCAGCTTGAAGGCAAAGTGAAGCTCAGCACTGGCTGTCCTTGGCACGCTGTGACCACGTGTGTGACATCTGTGGGATGCCTGGCATGAGCTGGACCAGCAGGGCAGCCTGGCAGAAAGCAGACAGGCTGAAAAAAGGGGGCAAAAGGGTGGGGAGAGCCCTGAGCCCTGGTGGGTGGCTGCAGGGATGAGGGACTTGTCTGGGGGCAAGGGAGAGCTGGGCACAGTGGGGCCATGGCTCTGACAGCAGCCAAACCCCCCTGTCACAGAGGAGGGCAAAGGGGAGACGGAGATCCGCAGCCCCTGCGAGTGCGAGGCGCTGGTGCAGTTCCAGACGAACACCGTGGCCATCCTGCAGAGCCTGACTGAGAAAAATATCCTTTGGGGTGATGCCTGGGCTTGTCAGGGTGCAGGACAACAGAGGACAGAGCACNTCCCTGTCCCACACCACCCCCAGAGAGCTCCACCCCACCCAGGCAGTCAGGGGATATCCACCTCTATGGAATGGCACTGTACCTTCATTGGGACAAAAGTGAGCGTCCTGCAGGGATGGATGGCAAGTTCCAGGCAGCAGGGATTGTCTGGGACTGACAGGAGTGACAGGGACCTGGTGACAAGCAGGATGACCAGGTGGCCTCAGAGGAGAGCCAAGGATGGGCTGATGCAGTGGCCAGCACATTTTTGTGCACTTCTCTGGGAAGTTTTAGCTTGCCAGCTTTACTTTCATTTGCCATTACAGCTCCCAGGAATTCAAGGCAGGCTGAGTCTGCTTTTTGAGACCATGATAAACCATTCAGGAATTCTGCTACATTTCAGGAAATGGGAAAGCTGGCTGTGTGCCATCATGACCCACTGCAGTGTGGGCAATGGGGCCCACAGCATGGTAGAATCCCTGAATGGTTTGCCTTGGAATGGACCCTGAAGATGATCTCATTCAAACCCTGAGCTACCTCTCTCCAGAGCAGGTTGCTCAGAGCCTCATCCAGCCTGGCCTTGGATGTTCCCAGGGATGGAGCATCCACAGCCTCTGTGCAGAGCCTGGGCCAGTGCCACACCACCCTCAGTGTAAAACACCAGTTTCTTTAGATACAACTCAAATCACCCTCCTGCAGTTGAAAGCCATCCCCCCTCCTCCTCCCACCACAGACCCGGTTGAATACTCTGTCCCCATCCTTCCTATGGGACCCTTCAAGTCCTGCATGGCCACAGTGGAGCTTCCCTGGGGCCTTCTCTCCTCTGGGCTGAGCATCCCCAATGATCTCAGCCTTTCCTCAGAGCAGAGGGGCTCCAGCCCTTGGAGCATCCCTGCACTCCCTCCAACAGCTCCAGGTCCTTCCTGTGCTCAAACCCTCAGAGCTGGGGGCAGGGATGGGTTCTGGAGGGGTTGCAGCTTCATGGGGAGCAGAGAGGATTTTGTGTTATCCTTTGAAAGGAACTAAATGCACTCTTGTGCTGAGGGATAAAATCAAGAGAACAGAGTCTGCCCCAGGCAGAGTCCTGCTGTCAGGTGGTTCTTTGTGAAGTCTGCAGGGATCCCTCAGGAGCAGATCCTGGGTGTCCCCTTGCCCAAAGCAGCTGCAATGTCACCTTGGCCAGGCTGTGGGGCCAAGCCCAGCTCAGCTCTCAGCTCCCTGTGCTCCTGCAAGCAGAGGCTCCAAAGCAAACCCTGCTCATGGGGACACAGAGCCCTTGCCAGGCTGGCTCCCTGCAGCTGAGGCCAGGCCTGCAGCACCCTGGGGTGCCACAGCAAAGGTTTTCCCAAAGGATTTCTGGATCCTGGGGACAGGAGACGCTGCAAAAGCCAGAGACCCAACTTCTGACACAGAGGTACTGCTGTGACCCTGCTGAAAGGAGAGGGACATGTCATACAAACCTTCAGGGTGTTTATTGTCAGGATAGAAATTCCTTTATATAAAACAAGAGTTTAAAAATAGCACTACCCTGCTCTCAGAATTAAATATACATATATATATATACACACACATAGATATTGATAGAAAGAATAATTACCATTTTGCTATGTGATTATAAAACCAAACAAGATTAATACCTATTTCCAAACTATTCTGCCAAACCAGGGCAAGGGGATCTAAGAATTCCTGCCCACCACCTTCCCATGGGAGCCCACCTGGGCACCACACTGGGAGCTGGCTGGGCATCAGGCATCCCCTGTTCTGCCTCCACTGCCCAACTGTCCTCGCCCCATCACTTGGCAGAAGATGCTGAGACAACAGAAGCTCTTAGGGTGACACCACTGTAGGTTTTCTCTCCTGCAAAGCAGCCTGCCAGGGTCCAGGGGGACTGTGCCATCCAGTCACTCTGGGGAACACCAGGTGTCATGTCTGTCCAATGACCAGCCTGGCCACATAGCTGCTCCCCCTCATCCCAGACCTGCCAAGGAACAAGTGAACCCCTTGGCTTTGCAGTAGGGGCTTTGTTCAAGTTCCTTTTTGTGCTTTTAGAATATTGGGGTCTTTCAATCCAGTCCACACCCCCCAGGGGATTTTGCAATACAAGAACAAACACTGATGCTTTACAATAACCGAGCAATAACAATGTCATGTAGCGACTGTACATCCACCCCGTGCCCCGCTGAGCACTGCAGCCTCTGCCAGGATCACTTCTTGTTGGCAATCTGCTTTTCCAAGTCTTCAAGTCTGGCTGTCATCTGAGCAAGTGAACGTGCTAAGGAAACAGCGTGAGCCAGGCAGTCTGCTGGGCAACGGGCTTTATCCCCTGAAAAGAGCCTAAAATCTTCGCT
>VZRX01000977.1:0-33533 GCA_013398075.1 Notiomystis cincta
TCCCTCCCTCCCTCCCTCTGCCCGCCCGGGGCGAGCCGCGGGCCCGCCTCCCCGGTTATTAGGGGTGAAATAAATAATGCCATAAATAAAAGTATTTGGGAGTCCAGGACCTGTCAGAGTTGATTAGGGCACAGAGGACATTTTCTTTCTCATTATGCAAAAGCATTTCATGGCGAAATAAAAGAGGTTTCGCTGTAACTCATGCATGTCAGATTTCCAGGAATCCGGGAGATTAATCACATTTAACATTATCTGCAAAGCCCCCCGTCCGCTTTTTGCAAAGTGCTTAAATGCGGCGGACGCGTGGGGCGCAGGCTGGTCCCGCGTCCCCCGCTCACGTTCCTCCTGTCGCCTGCCCGGGCCCTTTCAGGGACAGTTAAGAAATAATGAAACGATGGTGAAAGACAGGAGGAGAATGAGATGCCATCGAGAGACGTTTCTGAGAAATGGTGGAGATCTGGGCGAGATGGGAGACAGCTGAAACCGAATGATATGTTGAAGAAAAATAAACGATAACAAACTGCTCGCTTGCTCTCCCCATTCTTTTCTGCTAAACAATTTTATATTTTGCATTAACATTTCCCTTCTTCTGTCCCACTTCTCGCCTGCTTCTGTTGCTGTAATTTATCAGGATTACAATAAACCCTCTGGCTTGTGGAAGTAAAATTGCAGAACACCTTAGCTGTATTTAAGTGATGGCAGTGGGAAATCATTCCTCTGTCATCACGTGGAATTTTGGCCACTTATTGTGGTCATCGCTCTCCCATTTCAGCTTTTTCTGATTAGTCAGATTTGGGCTCGCTGGCAATGGAATGCAACCCTTCTCTGCTGATGGTAGTTAACTCCTGCAGTCTTCAGCCCATCGACTGCAGAAAAGTGAAGCTAAGTTCTACAAGCCAGGCATTCTTTTCATGCCGGGCGTACCAGGAGCTGGGCTGGTTCTGGTTTTGATTTTTTGACAAGTAGAATAAATTGATTCCTTGTAGCAGCCAAAAGCATCTAAGTAAAGGCTAGTGTAACAGAAATTGCTCTTTTACCTGAGCAAAATCAATCATAAGTCTCTTTGTTTCCTAACTGAGTCTGATCACTTGTACTTTAAAAAAAATAATTGTACTGTAATGCCAAAGAAATAGTGGAAACGTGTGAGAGAAACTGTTCCCACTCAGAAATTAAATATGCCCTCTACCTTGTCTCATCTGACTGGTCTCTGCCACAGCAGCTATTGGAGGACTGAAATTGTATAAAGTTAGTATTAGGCTCTTAATAGATTCAAATAAACAACTCAAAATCACTTTCTCAGGTGTCAGCTCCATTCATAGAGCTCACTGCTCTTTGGTGTAGATGCTGACCCCTGAGGTGCTCATGGAAGAAACAGACCTTGCCTAACACGAGCCTCGTACAGACAGAGAAAGCCAGGGGTGACAGGTCATGTCCTCCAAGCTGCCCCCTATACCAGGGTCCTGGCAGAATATTGGGCAGATGCTGGCTCCCCATGGGCAGGAAGAGAGAAGCAGGTTTGGAGTTAATGGGGCTCAAGCCATTGAAATAAGGTGGGGACCTCATCTGTGAGGAAAATGGAATATGCACTGAATTTCTTTCTGCTGAGGTTTTTGACAGTGACCATCACCACCAAAATATTCCTTCTGTTGTTTTTAGGAAAGCTTGGCTTTTTCTCTACTTTTCTCTCAGTGATTCTTTTGGGCATGTAGACCTAAAACATCTGCTGATTTTTTAGTGTTGATCCCCACCTTTCCTTTCATGTTTTGCCCTGAGTTTCAGACGAGGGACTCTGGTGTTGTGGCCAAAAGTCTGTGTTTTGTGCCTAATCCGGCGGCCTCCTCCAGGTCAGTCCTGTGATACACAAGTGTTTCACCTTGATGGTCCCACCTTTTCCTAGTGGAATGCCCTTTTTTAAGGAAACACCACTTTGCTCCTGAGCTCTGTACAGGCATGCAGTCACTCTTGCAGGAGGACCACGAGCCTTTGGCGTGGAGGAGTGTGGCCCTGGACTGGCAAAGAGGCAGGCTGGGGAAGTGATGGTCTCGAAGGGTGGGAAGATGCTGCTGTATCTGCTGTGAGCAGTTTTGGGCTGCCCTTTTCCCTGTGGCACAGCCTACAGCTCCCCTGTGGTCTCAGCATGCAGCCATGAAATTATTTTTAACCAAACGTTTAACTCTGAATTACAGACCCAGTTTGGTTGCACACTAGATGGAAACAGTTAACACAGAGCTTTTACCTTGATCAACTAAAAAAAGAGAAGTCTTAGCTGATACCAGCAGCTTGTTTTCAGAAAGCCAAACACCTTCATTTCCCTTAGACTGTGCCACGACTTGGGATTTGACCCTGAAGAGAAGGTTGTGTCCTGTTTACTGATTCAAGTTTTCACTGTTTCACTGACACTAAGGGCTGGAGATCTGTAACAGGATTATTGCAGAGCACTCTAAGCGGAAAAATGATGGGAAGTAACTGACCCTCGGAAAAAAACCTAATCAAAACAAAGACAACGGGCACAATGAAAAATAAGAAACCCAGCACTGCTGCAGTATATACTCCTCTGCTCCTAGAAATCATTGCAAAGAGAGTATTTGTCAGTATATAGAAAAATACCCAATCTAGACTCAGGCTATCAATCACTGAACCTGTCTGTGTTGAAGGTACTGTGAGGTACTCAAAGAATAAAAGTGTGATTCATCTCTATCTTCCGAGCAGGGGCTAAATCTTGCTCCACTTATTCATGGGAGCAGTGCCCCTGTGATAACTAAAGCATGCAGGATTTGGCCATGAACTGCCAATATTGCTCTGCACATTTGGAGTGCATGATGAGAGCTGAGATTGGCAACCCTCCTCTGTAATCTAAACCACTCTGCAAGCAGGCTAGCCATAATTTGCTGCCCTAAACATTTAACCCCGGCTAGTTAATTTAAGCTTAGCTCAGTTGCTCATGTTTATGGATAAAGAAACAAAAGGGAAAGCATCAAAAGGAAAAGATGACTGTGGAATTCAATATTTCAGCAGCTGTTGATAGGTAAATGTTATTGAAGTGTGGCATTCAAAACCAAAGGCCTGCATTTATGATAATGAGCCTAACAAGGAAATGAGATTGACACAGCAATTCTCTGTTTTTGTTGTCCCCTGAGGTTAGAGATTATGCAGTGCACGGTGCTGTTTTTAGCCTCTTTGGTGATTCCAACTGTGAGAGACAACGCTGTGCATATTTGTCAAGGTTGCACTTTAATCAGGTGACTCAGGAGCTTTTTGAGGGAGAATGTGAACTGCTGGTCTCACTTAAACCTTAATCCACATCCTATGTCAGAGATTCATCAGCCAAGCAGCGCAGCTTTGAGCCCCTTCTTTTCCCTTATGCTTACTCAGTGCTCTGAGAAACCGTTTGAAATAATTGAAATGTATCTATCATGGTTACATTGTATTTTGAGAATTACTGGAATGTTTCTCAGTGACATTAATTGGTTTTAAAATATTTTTGTCTTTCTAATTAGTGAAAGATTGATGAGCAGTGGAAAGGGCATTTATGCACAGGCAGAAACATATTTCCATGCCACATTTGTGTCTTAATAAAATGGTTGCTAACTGGTTTCTTATGCTTAGTAAACACTGGAAAGAAAGAAAATGCCCTATAACTTTAGGAGGAGGATATTTCCTCTGTTTTAAATGGGATCACATGGTGTAAAAGAAACCCCAAGTCTCCCCGAGGGCTGGAAAATGGATAAATGAATTATTTAAATATAGTTAAAGGATACACAGGAAAAAGTAATGGCTGTGATACCCAGTGTAGGGAAAATTATTAATATTTCAAGGAATCAATTGTGGACACATGGAAAACCTTGTTTTAATTAAAGGTAGCTTACATAAAGCAGTTTCAAGCAGGGAGAAACAGTATAGGATACTTGTTGCTGAGAATTTTGTAGAAATACATCATGGATAAAACATAACATGAATGACATAACATAGTCCAAACTTCCATCTGCCCTAAAAAATCTCCACTGTCTGTGTTGGAGTGTTTTAGAACAGCTTCACCTCTCTGGAGCATTAGCTCTTGCCCAAGCTTGGTGCTCTCTCTTGCTCCTGGCCATGACCATATAATATAGAGTTGCTCTACAGTGCATAGATGCTTTTTGCAATGCTTAGTCCTCATTTTGCAGCACTTGGCATCTTGAGAGGTCTGCTGGCTGTGCACCTAAAGGCAGAGCTGGTGTTCCAGAGGCTGGGACCCAGATCTTGGCTAAACCTGAGCGGCTCTCGCTGGTCCTGCTGGTTCCTGCCCTTCATGTACTTCCCAACCTCTGTTGTCCAGGCTTGCGAAAAGTTGGTCCTTGCAGGTCAGAAGTCACACTGAGGGGAGCTCAATTAGAGTAGAAAATGCTGATTTCCCCAAGTAGAGCCTTCACTGACACTTTGTATTGAAGTGTTACACTTGGGCCCAGCGCTCCCACAGCTTGGCGCCTGTTCAAAAATACGGTCAAATTTTGTCCAGCAAGCTGTGCACATCAGTTACAATGAAAACACAGATGGGATGGACAGAGGAAAACAGCTGGAAGCAGAATCTTCCTCAAACTGATCTAGATGGGGAACCTGACTGTGGGTGAAGCCCAACAGGATACACACGATCAGCCTTGTGGTGTCTACTGAACAGAGTCAACTCAGCCTAATCTGATGAAAAACCCAGGCCTTAAAGATGCCTGAAGATTCCCACAGTGATGGAGGCATGGGAATGACACAGGATTCTTTGCTGAAGTAAGGCTTCCGCTCATATTAGATGTCTTTCCCAGCTTTAAAGAGAGTGTAGGAACTGAAGGGTGCAAAATCTTCCCTGCCTTTCCCTTCATCACTATCCCATTCTCAGGCAGCCCCTAAAACTTATATAAAATAATGACAACAGCTCCTCTGCATTCTTAAAAGCAGAGTTCAGCCATTTCTTGGAACTGAAATGAAGGACTTTCTCTTTACGTTAGTAATCATGTAGAAGCAGCACTAGTAATCCTGTGGGAAATCCTAAAAAGATGGGGGCAAAATAATTTCTTAGAGGTCTGGAAAATAAGAAAGTGATGGGCAAAACATGGAGTTTCCTGAGACCTCAACTGCACACTGACTGGTGCACTGCAAAATGGCTCAGTTGAGAGTGGTTCTGAAATCTTTGAAACATAAACTGAATTGAATTCCACATTAATAGAAACGGGGGAAAAAAGGGCAATAGCACATACAGGCAAAGTTTTGTGGAAGTAGGGCCAGGAGATTTCTGCAGTTCCAAGTGAGAAGGAATTTCATCACCCTGCAAGTCTTTATGCTTGGGAATGTGTCCACCACAAGCTACATTTGCTTAGGAAAAAAAAAATAGCTGAAACTATGTTTGCTCAATGGTAAATGCACAAGTGCTGTATTTATTTGCAGAGGCTGGAGTTCACCTGATGCATCACCCACCTCTGGCTCTCCACCCACCTCTGGCTCTCCACACACAGATGAGTTGCTACCAAAAGACATCCAGAGATGATCTCAGAGCAGCACTTCAGATAAGTAACATTCTATAAAAAGGTATGCAAAGGATCTGGAAAAAATTGGTGAGATGTGTGTGGTTGTCTCAGATAATGAGAATACCCTGAGCATCCATCAGCTTTACTTTTGTGATTACTCTGTCACGAGAATCTCTCTATATCCTGAGCATCCTCATTATTATATTCTTGTTTCTTTGCTATGTGACAGTGAGATTGTGACCCACAACAGAAGAACTTGCCCATTGAAATCAACAGAGAAGTGAGAGTTAACTAGCTAATGCTTTATCTCTGAATCCTAATGTAAAATTGAGGAAGTCTTATATCAGCCACTCTCCTTGGGAGTATCAGCTGGGTTTGATGCTGGTTCTACCAGTCTTAGGTAGACTAGACAAGATCAGAATTAGATAATTTACATTATTTTAATCTGGACTAACATTTAGAAATCTATGAAAATATTCCTAGCTGGGAGAAGAGTGTCGCTTCAAGGAAGCAAGGAAGACAGCATTTCTTGCTGTCCCTCTACAAACAATCATTTCACTTATGTAGAATTTACCTTGTTAAGAAAAAAAGCTCATGGGTTTTTATTTCATTTTTTTGCCTCTGTACTTCTTCAACCACTTTTATTTTTTAATACTATGGCTACTGTAATTTTATTTTGCTGGGAAAAAATCCTCTCTGGTCAGGTCTATTAATGATGGGGTAGACCATGATCTCCAAAGAAATGTTTGTTTTTTAACCATATATATGTATGAAAGCAAGATACTGTGGCTCCTGGAAAACCCAAGTATCAAAAAAGACAGCTGTCCAGGTTTGAAAGAAAATCCATTGCCCCAGTACATCCAAAGCATGAGCACAGACTTTTCTTCTTTACAATTATAGACTTGCATCCAAAAAAATGGAAAATGAAATATTAAAACCTGACACACATTTAAGATTTCACATGTTCACTTACATAGATTAAAAATGCAAATGAAGCTGGCTTCAATGAGATGCTGACCTGAGATCAAGCTTTCTGAAGACAGGCTCTTTCCACTTTCTTCAGAAGAAAGAAAAAAAGAATTGAGAGGTTTTATTCACCTGAATGAATCAACAACAACAAAAAAAGTGTAGAACTATTTATAAATATGTATGAATAAATATTTAATTATATATGTGCTGAATGGTTTAGCTGTTGTTCAGCAAATACATAATTTGTTAATTTTGCCTGCTTCCACTGAATAATTTATTCACCAGATCAGCTCTTTTAATATTCACTAGATGATCGGCTGATCAAATCCTGTTAGCTGAATATGTTATTTGATTTTTTTTTGCCCTTTTCAAAAATCACTTAGTCTATTGGAAGAACATTGCTGTGATTTATTAGTGGTATATTCCATCCAGTCCATGGTGACATTCTTCAGGAGTAACCTCTGAAGACAGTAGATATCTTGCTCTTGTCATATGATATAAAACTTCTGTAATCCTGACACGTATTAGGTGTCTTTGACCAGGGAAATAAAACCCTGTGTCCAACAGTACACTTTTGTGTCACAAATTCATGACTATACATGTATGGTGTGTTTTATTTTTCATTTGATGACTGAATGTTGAATTATTTAGATGAGCTACATCAATCATTCCTATATTCTGGTTTATCCAAGTGTCTACCCTGCAGTTTTTTCAGTACCCTGTCTTTGCAAAGGATTTCTTCTAACCTCTAAAATTGTCATATATCTTCAGAGATACCCTGACATTACAGTGTGGAACAAGATGGAGAAAGGACAGTGTCTAATCTTTTACAAGTCAGCCTTGAAGTCAGTCATCTTATAGCCCTTTGTAGCTAGAAAAGGACTTCTTACACTTACCACTTGAAAGGGGAAATTCTTAGCTTTCGATTGTACTGTCTTCATACCCAGGGAGGTCTGCAGAGATCAGGAAGTAAAGTCATGGTGTCATTATGTTTGGAAAATTATTTTATGTTTTATAGTATTCTCTGACATTTTCATAATTTTTAAATCTTCTGAGGACATACTTTTTCTATTAAGTTGCTGAAGCCTAAATATTCAAATAAGGCTAACTTTGTAAAAAGGAAGTTGTAAAAAGTATTATCAATCCATTCTATAAAAAGACTTCTCAAGCTAAGTCTCTGTAACACCCCTGTGTAAGACTTACAGAAAATACCAAATAAACAAGAGGGCAGTGCCACTCCAAAACATTGAGACCACCACTCTGAAGTGACCTGTGTACCTTTGAGCTGGTGCCAGTCGAGACTAGTGCCGACATCTAGCACTCAGATGTGTGCACCACAATCTGTGCACTACAGCCTAATGTATTCCAGATTTCAAGATGCATGCATATGTAATAGCCTATATAATATTCCATACAAAAATTGCATTAAGAAAATGTTAAAGTTGCCTAGTTTAGCATTTAAAAGTCAGGAAATAAAATTAAGGTTGTACATGCAACATTAACTCTGTTCCCTAGTGCATTTGCCTATGATACAGTCTAATTACATGATCAAATATTATTTCTCAGATTATACAGTATAATATCTACATTTTTTTCATTTTGCAAAGTGTGAGGTGCATTGGGAGGCTTCAGCTTCACCTTCATATAAAAAGACTTCAAATAAACACCTACTTGTCAGTCTGGAAAAGGGATACCTGGAAAGGGTTATAACGAGGGGTATAAAAGAATGAGTGGTGAAGGAAAGGTGAATGAAGAATGATGATACAGTACTCCTTCAACTGTAAAAGCTGGGGAACATTCATTCAACTAGCAAGTGTAAAACACACTTATTTTACTTTGCCACACGCATGGACTCAGCACCACAGACTCTGAGAAGATCGGAGCTACAACACATCCAAAAGACATCAGAGAAATGTACAGACCTTAGGGCTGTTGCTGACTGCTACCTGTGAGCTCCAGGTACACTGCCCATGCCAAGAAGTCATTAATTGTTGGTGACCAGGAGCTGGGAGGATCTACCTGCAAAGGGCGCATTTAGTTTTTCTTCTTTTCTTTCTCCAGACAACCACTGCCAACCCCAGGCTTTCAGAGCATTTACCAGTGTTTGCATACATGTTACCAGTGTTTGCATACATGTTACCAGTGTTTGCATACAAACTAATGATGATGATGATGATGATGAACTAATGATGATGATGATGATGATGATGATGAAGACAGTAATACCCAACATTTGGGATCCCTGCCACAAGGAAAGGAGAGGTGAGTGTGACTCCTTGGTCTGTTATCAGCTGCGAGCCCCATCCTCAGAACAGCTCTTTACTGGAGATGCTTCTGTGCACAGCAAGAACACAGCCTAAAAATTTTGCAGGACTGTCCCTGTAAGATCCATTCCTGTGCACTGCTCCACACTCAAGCAGGATCTTGCCGTGGATCAGTAGAGCTGGGTGTTTTAAGCACTGAGCTGAATCCTCCTCAATGTTTCTCTGCTGTTTGAGGCATGTGTACCTGTACCTCTGAGTCTTCTCTCCCTGACTCTAGTGGCAGGTGCTGATTGTGAGGTGGTTACCATCCACTGCTGGCTGGGATGGAGTGCCCTTGGTGGGCCAGCCAGTGATGGTGAGCAACCCTGGAGCTCTGGAGCAGAGATGCCCAAAGGGACACAGGAGTGGACACTCTCCAGGTACAGACTGTTCCCACATGAGGCACAGCACTGGAATGGGGCTGTTTTCCTATGACATGGGAGTGTATGTCAGGCAAAATCAGGTGGAGATGACAGCCACGTGATCGACCATATTCACAATCAATTCCATTTACCTTGCCTACATTATCTGCCTCCTTCACCTGCACTGTGACTGCTAATTCATTTCTACCAAGAGCCTTTTTCTTATGCTAATGAGATTCTTTAAACAATGTTGCTAAAAACTCACTGGCTTGCGAAAGAAACGGTCCTTTCTTTTCCCAAAGGGCAGAACAGTCCTTCCTTTACTCCCTGACAGGCCTGAAAGGACAGTGTTGCTCCACTGGAGGTTTAAGGTCTGTTATTTCACCCTTCGTTGGGTCTAGAAGTCAGTATTTTACATAATTGAAGATCATGAAATATTAGTTCTGGGAATTCAATTTTGAGGAAATCTTGACAGATAGAAAGGTATTATGTATAATTAACACCAAATAATCTACAATTAGAAGATTTAGCACATACAAATGTTATTTTTAAGGAAGTGAATGATACTTTACAAAATAGGTGAGTGATGATTTTTACACTCTCTGAAGTCTAAGATTCTCCATGCATTTGCAGATAAAACAACATAAAAACAGTACCAATTTTCACTTCACGAGACAGCAAATTCTTCGTTTTGTGTGTTGTAAAATGTCTAACTTTCTGTAATGCAGATCTATATGTAACACCTCAAGATCACATATGGGTGAGGAAAACAAAAAAAGCTGTTCAGTTTTTATTGAGGGAGGAGCTTTCTGTATGTGGGGAAAACCAAGCTTGATGTTTACATCTGCCATGCTACAGTGTCTCATACAACAGGATTTTCAAGCAGAGAGGGGAACAGTAAGTGTGAGAGGGATTACAATCTCATTGTAAGGACATAAACTAAAATGCTGACCATATACAGCTGTCCCATTACTTACTGTATGCTGAAAAAAGGTCATTACTAATTTGGAGAGGGGGTTATTTTGCCATTTATGTGTGTGGGGTATAATATACAAGCATTTTATAAACACTTTGCATTAGAGCACATCACTGCACAACACCCTCAGCACTGGAGAGTGTATCTCTTCATCCCATTGCACATCTTTAAAGCAGAGATTGTAAACAAACACTGTCTCTCTGTTTAATTTTCAAAACTATTTCTCTTTTTTCCCTCCAAACTGGGGACTAACCATTCTGCTAATGGATAGACAAGAAGCCATCAATCTTTTTATTTCTGTGAGATACCCAGCTACCAGCAGCAGCTGTCTCTGGAGAGTGTGGCAGCCTTGCTCTGCTCACAGTCCATCCACGGGACCTGTATGAGTTCTCTGTGGACTCTTCCCGTCTTGTACAGGGAATTTCCTTCCAAAATAATCCCTGAGGTATTAAAAACTCATCTCTGCTGGCTGATACTCCACCCAGGGCCAGATTTGTGGAGGACTGCTGCCCTGAAGGTCTGACATGGTTGAAAGCAGCTCTGTTTTCCAGGATGTGTCTCCAGTGCCTGTCCCCTACCCTGTCCCTTTGCACTTGTGCCTTGCCATGTGCAGGATTTTGCAGCTGCCTTGCAGATGACAATATCACAGGGATACAGCACAAAGACATTTGGGCTGGAATAGTTGCTGTGATGGCAAATCCATGGGTGGAGCAAGTTTAAAGGTGTCTGGAGAGGGAATCTTTCAGCATTCTGAAAAGTCTTCACACCTGAGCCAGCAGTATGATGGAGCAAGGTGGTTTCTTTTTGGAGTTGTTAGTGGAAGAAGGGGTACAGACAATATGATCAAACCTTGGCCATGCTTGGACACAGACAGAGGAGCACTGGAGATGTGTTTTGAACCTTCTTGTTGAAGTGTCAGGGGTTTTTTGGATGGCAAATACACTTTTAGGTCAGTAAGTCTGCCAATTAGTCTGTCCCATGAAAAAGAAGACATGTTCAAATGCCTGAGACCTCACAGTCTTCCACCTGAAGGAGAAAGCCACCATACACTGCTTCTTTTGAATATCTGGGGAGAAGTAAAGGTATTTACAGAGGCAGGAAGAACTTATGGGTTCATTTTTACAGACTAATAGAAGCCATTAAATGTTTGCAAAGCAGTTTTTCTCTATAACATTAGACTTAATGGGAATAAATTAGCTGAAAGGTATGATTGAAAGAATGGTAACAGCAGGATTCTGTATGAAATTTGAGTTTATAGGGTGTTTTTTCTGCTCTTCCATAAAGGAAAAAAATTCTTAATATATAATTTCTGAGGCATTGTAAGCAAATAAAAGATGACATAATTCTTTGCCCTTAAAACTGACTTAAGTTAGATGTACAGACATGGATAAGATAACTCTGAGCTACGACATTCTTCAGGGCTGACAAAGTTCTTTTAAACTAAGACTTTTTCAATCAACAGAATGGGCCTGGTTATAACAAGTTAGCAGAGGTTACATGACCTAAATTCTGTTTTAAATTGGTTGAATGTTGGTAGCAGGTAAGAGAATATAAAACTATGCTATGGAGAGAACATTAATAAGACATTCACAGGAAGAACCAGGTGAATCTGTATCCAAAGTTTAAAGAGAACATTAGGGAAAATTGTCAAAACTGATACTCAGTAAAGCATTGTGCCTTCATGTGAGAAGACAAACACCTCAGACCCTAAGTGCCAAAGCTCCCTGTCAGGACATGCACTGACATCCAGCTCCATGCTGTAATGGGAATGGGATGGCTCTGATGCTTAGTCCTTCAATGGTGCATTTGTAAATTCACTGTGTTAAACAGACTCCTGTTATTCCTAACAACAGACCTCAACCCTATTACAGCAAAGAAACAGCAGAGGATATATGATGTCAAACCCACCATCTGATCTTGGGTAGTCAATAAATGTTGTGGGCTCACATAGTGCCCATCTCTCCCAAAAAGTAGGGTTTAGAGGCTTGCCCCAGAGCACATAATAAAGCTGGCAGAGCAGAAAATGATTTAGGGTCCACCACCTACCATATGGCACTTACTTCTCCATCCTATGCTGCTTCTTGATCATGCTAAGTTAGTCACAGCTCCAGCAGCAGAAATAGGAGGAGTTGTTTATTATCCTCAGCACCATAATGATACCTCAGGCCACAGTCATAAGTAATTGAAACAACAGGGGTCTTAGAGAGACTTAAAAGCAGAGATCTTAAAATACACAGAAACTGGTGTAGTTAAATGGAATGTGTAACTAATAAATTGCCAGCTATTTGCAGTATAATACAACATCCCAAATCCAGTCATTCTAGAGACTTCCAGACTTCCACAATGCCACTTGATACTCTTCAGAGTGTAAAACTCTATCAAGATGAGGCTAAAATAATANGTTATTCACACTTACTTTTCTGTAAAGGGATTTCCACTTGCAAATGCAGGCAGATGAGGAGTAATTTTAACACCAAGGTATGACAACAATCACGTGCAATTAAGGACCCTGAATATCTATGATCTAAAGTTGATAAGGATTTAATTGAGTAAATAACAATCTTTATAAATATCATTGACTTATTGTATCATGTTCTTCTGGCCTGAAAATATGTTATGCCATACTGACGACAGATTTAGATAATAAAAACAAAACAAAGTGATTTCTCTTCAGTTCTACTTGCCCTAAGCAGATGTCATGGAGCCCTCCTTTGAGGATGGAAGGATACAACCTTCAAAGCAAGTCTGATGCCATCAGACCTACTGATATGTATTTCTCTGTGTTCTTTATTAAATGAAATTGCATTTTATATTTTTCATTTGTCTTTATGATCTATTAATAACACTTTACCTACCTATCACTCTGTATTTTCTACATCATTTTATCCAGTTCTTCTGCTTTTAAGATAGTCCTAGAATTTTTAGTGCTATTCCATGTACTGTATGAATTTTGAGCATATACTTTATGCAGCCAAGATATATCATACTTAACAGAAAGTTTTCCAAAACCATTGTCTCACATTGTAATGAGATACAGAGAGATTAAGGATATTTTAGTACTTTGGCTACTGCATAGCACATGAAGGGCAATATGATTAAATGCAAGATAAAACTGTGAGCTGAGTGATAAAACCAGACAAGAACATGAAAGATTCTTCTGTCAGAGGTTTTTCTTATTTGTCATGTAAATATTGCCTGAATGTACTATTACTGAATCTAAAGTTTGTAAATTTGAAGCTAGTAATTGTCCTTTAGGGGTACTGTTTCATTTCTCACTGCTGAGTTGTCTTTGGAAGACTAGGAAATAGGAGAGACTCATACAGCAGTAATGTCCTTTAACCTGTGCTAATCTGGCTGTACTGTTTATTTCTAGTAGAGTGCACCATTTGCAGGGGGTGGCATCCACCAAGGTACTGCAAGTGCTGCCACTGAGGCTCTGCAATGTATCAAATCAGTAGCTGGCTCCAACCAAAGGCTCCAAAAAAAGGGAAAAACCCAAAGAAAATCATATTGCCAGGCTCTCTAGCTCTTCAGGGCAGAGACACATGTTCATCTGCTGTATGGTTAATGTGCTGAGCAGGAAGCACCAAGACTTAGGATTTGCTGGGCAGCAGGAGCTACTCAGGCACCATTGTGGGTTGTTTCTGCCATTAGAGTAAGGACAAGTGGAGGAGAAATGAGTGTGACACTCCAGCAATCTCAGCTGACCTCTTTCAGGACCCAAGGGGGTATCTGGTTTGGAAAGGTGCCAGCTGGCTCAGCCCGGGTTTGGGCTGCACTAACCTAACTAACCATTCCTGGGGAATGCAGCAGCTTAGGTTCCCCAGCTTCAGGCCACTGCCCCAGAGCTGCTGGGGAAATTACCCTGATTTTGGGGGTGTCAGTGTGTAAAGAATGGGGATGTGAAGAGCTGGAGTTGTCTCTCAGTGACAGCATTCGCACCAGAAAAAATAGAAAAAATAGAACATTTGTCCAGCAACATTCCACTTCCTTTTTTATATCATAATGGAGAAGTTCAGTCTGATCCAGGGTTTTGGGATGTGGCTGGAGCACCTAAGTGTCATGCCTCCAGTGCACACTGGTTCTAGCAAGGGCTAAGGTGGGCAGAGGTTGGAGAGGTTGCTGGTGCCTGTCACTGAAAGGCTGTGGAGGCTGCTCACCTGCTGGTGCAGCTTTGAAGGCAGACAGTGCTCACCATAAGCTACTTGAGAAAATCATAGGCTCTGTGCAAGTTGCACAAATTACTGGCCAGAGATTTCAAAGAATGGATACGTTTGTTCTCAAACTATTTATGAACAGGAAATAAACAAACCTCACAGTAAGACAGTGATGTGTTGAACATGCTTTGTTTGCCTGGCATTAATGGATATCTGAAGGAGCTGGGTTGTGTGACTCATTCAGTCAAGCTGTAGAGATAATCAAAGGGGGTGAGAAATGCTTCCAGAGGATCCCCTTTTGCATTCTTCAAACATTCTCTCAAACTCCCAATGAATTCAGTACAGAAAAATTAAGATGAGGCTTACATCCTTGCAGGTCTCTTGTCACCCTGTGCAGCTGAACTGAGACCAAACTATCTCCCAGAGCTCATATGGGGCAGCACAATTACCCCTTTCTGTATGCTGTTTGTCACATGTGTTTTCAGTCCCTGGGCTAGGTCTATGCAGGCTGCATGTGACCTGCTGCCTGTCCCCTGCCACACTCTTTCCACGAGGCCCTCCCTGTCACCTGGGGATGGAGATGTGCTCTGCAGTCCCGAGTGTCTTGGTAACAAGCTATCAGGCTGCTCTTGGTGAAGTTCTGGGGTCCCTCATGGATATGTGACACCCAGGAGTAAAGGAGAATTATCACTATAAAAAATTCTGATCTTTTCATGTCTGTAATTCGTTCCTGTGTTTGTGTGTTATTGCACTGCATTAAGCTCTCTCTGAGAACAAAAAGCTGCGATTCATAATCAGAGAGAGGGGGAAAGAGAGAGAGAGAGAAAGAGAAATGCTGGGAATCTGAGACTGCTGAAAAGGAGAGGAAAAAGCCAACATGAAATTGCTGCCTGAGATGATTAAAGACACTTCAACATTTTATAGGGAACAGGCCTGCAAAACTACTACAGAAAATGGTGGGAGATAAGGCAGCAAAGGAGATGGTTATCAGAGCAAGAAGTTGGCGATCTTTTTTGAAAAATAGTAACTACATGAAAAAATCCTTCCTTGTCTCAAAAAAAAAAAAAAAGCCAAGAGCAGATATAACCCAGGAACGTATAGATGATCAGTGTCCCATGCTTCATTCAGTCAGGCAATCAAGATAATTAGAAAGTATGGGGAAGATTGATTAATGGCCAAGACAGACATTGAGTTGACCTTTTCTTTATTACTACAGCAGTACATTTAAATAGTCTCCACTTAGTAGGGTTTAAAATAGAAAAGTGAGCTGTTATAGATATAGTAAATGTGTAGCTAAGAATGCATGATCTAATACCCCTATTCTGTAGCTTGCTTTCCACCTTTAGTCTCCACACCATCTCATCTGAATATGAATTAGTTTAATTTCTTGAATCCATGCTCTAGCAGTTACAGTAGTTGCCATCTTAAGAGAAACCAAAGTGTTTAATGGTAGTAAAATAGATACAGTTTAAAATGCTTTTAAATTGAAAACATGAAAACATAGATGGTCAGTGCTTCTTTGTGAATTAGCATCAGTTTTTTTATGCACAGTAGCAGGACAAGGGAAGCTGAACCAGACTCCTCATGCTGGGATCCCAATATTCAGTGATAAATGAGGGAATTTATCCAGGACTTTTTTGTGGTACCTTCTGCTTAGGAGAGCCTGGCATGTCTGCAGTAGGTAAGCTGGGCCTCTCCTTTATCACATCAGAGATTTTGGCTCAGTGACCCACAACTGGGACCAGTGGAGCTGCCACAGCACCAGTGTCAGCAGCGAGTGTCAGAGCACAGAGGACAGACAGGAATCTCACAGGGAAAGAAACTTTCCTAAGGCGTCTTTACAGCTCTTAGCCAGTCCCCCTGGTGTGTGGGGAGCCTACCAAGCAGGCTACAAGACAGGCACAGCACGAAGAGGACATCATGCAGGAGAGTCTTGCAAGGATTTGTGGTACCCATAAAAAATCCTGGATCCTGAGCCAAAATGCGTAGCTTGCAATGCTCACTTGAGAGGGACTGAAAACATAACACAGGTCACAAGTTGCAGGAGCTGGCTGACTTGTGCCTCAGGGCTAATGGTGTGGAGCTGGACACCTAAGCAGCAGACTTCAGGGCAGAGGAGCTCTGCCTGGCTCGTGTAGGAAATCTGGGTGTGTCCAGGGAATATCCCTCTTAGGAGAAGGGTTTAATTTACCTTTTAATACAAAGCATCCTTCTCTCTGGTGAGAAATACGGTGCTCTGGGCTCTATAAGGTGACCCTAATAGCAAATGTAAATGAGAAGCAGAGGTAGGTACAGACACTTCTCAGCAGCAGCAGCAGAGTGTGGGAACGAATGATGCAGGATTTTGCCTGGAGGCAACTCAGGGCAGAAGCGTTGTCAGATCTCTCACAAAGACAGTGCACTGTGTATCCTGCCATCAACAAGGGCAGGACCACAAGCAGTGTGGGCCTGAGCACTGCTGAGCCTGCTGTGGAGGGCCCAGTTTCCCAGCGAGGTTCAGTGACACCTGCCACAGAGGCACAGTGTTTTCCCAGCTGCTGAACTGAAGAATGGCATGTAGTGCTCAAGGCTGTTAGCTGAACAGTGCTTTTCCTCACAGGCAAATCTGCAGGGGAAAGGGAGAGAAGTTAATTAGTAAAACTGGAAGGCACTTAGAAAAATAAGTATGTATTTGGAAGAAAATTCGCACCAACCTATTTGGTATAATGCAGGTGAAATCAATGGATTTTTATAAAGAGTGGCTTTGCAGAAGTTTACAGAATCTACAGGGAAATTATGACATTAAGCAATGTTTACAAGTACAGAGTAGTGTTTCGGGCAAAAAATGTTATATATTGTTCATTTGCAGTAGTCAATTTCCCTCCAACTACAGAGTTAGCCTTTTAATTTTGTAGAGTTGAAAACAATTGATATATTGCATGAAAAGTTTTCTTCTGTGAGTTATCTGCTAAGCAGGAATAATCTTGATCACCAACACTGGATCAGGCATTCAACTCATGTAACCCAGCAGAACTCCTCTGGTGTCAATAAAAGCACCTTGATTTACAGTAGCAGGAGATCTGAGTAGTGTACAGCTTTGAAAAATTGAGGTGTACGTTGATTCATTATTTCAGAGGCAGAGGCTTGATCTGCTCTGCTGAGACACAACCTTGCTGTACCAGCCAGCTCTGCTGAGGTCCCTGCAGGCTCAGGGGGAGCAGGGCTTGCTCACAGACTGTACTTTGCAGGAAGAGCTCCTCACTGAGTAGGAGCAAGTCCAGCGCTTCCCGAGGAATGCCTCTCTACCCTAGCCCATCAAAAACGCACTTGCAATGGCAATTAATTGGTTCTGGGATACCCTCCAATGCAAATGGCCACATCCAAAGCCCTCTATTTTGCTGCCTTCAAATAGCACCAGCTTAGTCTCAAGGGTGTCAGTTTTGAGACTGGTGATTTATATGCATCTAGGTCAGATTTCATCTGTGACCAAACACGTGAGCAGTGATCCTGTGCTGATCCTGAAATGGGTGTAGGGCCATGTGGGGGCTTTTTCAAAGCCACTGCTCCACTTGCTGCAGAGTGGGTGTGAGAGTGGTGAGGGTCTGCTAGAGGACATGGTGCCTGTCTGCTTGTGCTGGGCTGGACTGAAGCTTCATTGTCCTGTTCCTAGAGCACTGGCAGGGAGGTGAGGCTCCCACTGGTCTTAATGACAGTGTTGCTCTGATTTAAATAAAAATGTTAAAAAAAGACTAATAAGGAAACCTCAAAATATTAAAATGTGTCTGCCTTTGAAACAAGAGGGCAACAAACAACAGTGTTGAAGACCACAGAAGGTGCCAACAGGTTAGAGCCAGGTTTGGTTTAGTGTTTATACTGCATTTAATGCCATAGAGCTGGGAATTCAGTGTAGTGAGATGCAGAGTACTTCTGACTAGAGCTGAGCATTTTCCACTCTCATTTGACTTCATTGGAGGAAACTCAGAGAGCTCCATACCTCAGAAGGTGACTGCAAGCTCTGACATTTGAATCATACTAATAAAGTAGTTTCCATGGGTGGGATCTGCATTCCCCCTCCCCCTAAGTTTCAAATAATACTACTCCTTAAAGTAGGAACAAACATTTTACTTATGGCTAGAATGCATTTATTGGTAATTTTCACATAAATCAACTTATATGAAAATGTATTCATAATCCAAGCCTTCTCTATAGTGATAAAATGTTTCTGCTTCTGTGGTAGAAAATAGCTTATTATGCAAACAGCATTGCTAGTGTTACATTATGCATGGGAGTCACCTGGAGAACATCACAAAAGCTTCAACCACAAGGAAAAAAAAGAGGGGAGAAAATCGGGTGTTCCATTTACTGCACCACTTGCCTATTATAATTAGCTGTAAATGAGCTGATATCTGTACTTTGAAATGTATTTCATATATGCCTTGGTAACATTATACAAATAAGAAAAGCAGAAGAGAATGAAAGAATATGAAACTCACCCAGAAATGGCCTTGCAAAATGTCACCCCAATTAAAAAGCAAAAGCCAGCTGCCATTTTTAAACTGGTTAGTTGTATTTACTTTGAGAATACCTTGGTTATATTTATATTCTACTTGATTTAATTCAGGATGCTGCAAGTTCCCAATGGACTGTCATCATTAGAAATGACATTGTTGAGAAGTCTGATTAAATAAGATCTGCTCAGGCTAAAACCCATATTACGTCAGATGTATTTAAAATAATCATGAAAAAAAAAAAATTAGTCTCAGCACAATCAGAGCCAGTTTGAATAAGGCCTTGAGCAACCTGGTCTAGCGGGAGGTGTCCCTGCCCACTGTGGGGAGGGACGGGGGCAGCTGGGACTAGATGATCTTTAAGGTCCATTCCAATCCCATTCCAATTCAAAGATTTTATGATCACTGCAATAAGGGTAAGTCCCCTGGAGGCAGTGAATTCCTATAGTGGGTCTTGTGGCACATCTTTTAGGAAGTTCTAGACAGACATCACAGCAGCTCTTGCCCAGGACAGGTTTGTAGTCAGGGTTGTGCAAGACAAGATCCCTGTGATTTTGTAGTCTGGGGACTGGTATTCAAGTATTTCTGAGTCTTTCACAAACTGCTCAGTGTAAGACTCCCTGCACTTGCACCAACTTGTCCACTGTCTTTATGCCTCCAGTGCTGTTACATCTCTCAAACCTTCACTGGAGGAATTCCTTTGGCTGCAGTCTTCTTGCAGGGGCCAGATGTTTCCATTGTCTTCCCTAATTAGCCTGTAAACAGTGACATCTCTGATGGTTTTGGCTGTTGAAAGACTAGTATTTCCATGAATCACTTGGTTCTGAAAGCGTTTGGCTGAGCCCGAGCAATCTCTTTTATGATCTATTCATTAAATCAGCATTTGTGATGAAAGCAGGACAAACATAAGCTGGGCTTCACTGGCCTTCCCAATCATTTAGTCTTGCCAGCCAGTCAAGAGAGGAAGCTGGCTCAGAGAAACACAAGCTGACACTGAAGTGAGGACAGGAGATGCTGTGACCCAAAACTGGTGCTCTACAACGTGCTGTCAGCTGTCACGCAGCCCTCAGTGAAGGTGCAGGGCTTGGCTGTGCCCTGCTGCCCACAGCTGGCCTGCTCTTGGCACCCACCAGATGCCCTGTTCTGAGGCTGCCTCAAACCTTGTGGAAATCCCATAATCAGTCAGCACTTTGCAATGGTGGTGCTCCCCACACAGTCCCTGGCACTTGGACCCGTCAGCACAGACTATAGTTACGAGCTCCTGCTTTTTCTAGCCCAAGATAAATTTGGTCTGTCATTTCATGTCCCTGGCAGATATGGCTGTAAGTTCACATGATCTGAGGAAACAAAAAAGCCATACAGTGCATGACATAGGGATCTTCCAAAATCCTGAGCGCTGAAGGAGCTGGCCTGAACTCACCAGTCACTAGGCATTTGTCGGCCCTGGACTCACGCCCTGACCTCGGAGAAGGCTGGCTGCTAATTCCTCACTGTGTCCATCTCTTCTGGCCTCTGGGGTTTAGGGAATCATTTCTGCCTCAGGAGGCCTCCTGTCAGCATCACAGCTGTTTAGCTGAAGCGAGGAGCCCCCGGGGTTCGAGCTGCAGGAGCTGTACCTCCCAGCACGAGGCAGTTCAGAGCAGCTGCTGCTCACCAGGTAATCTCAGGTGCTGAACAAAGCATGTGTCTTACACTTTTGGGCTCTGCATGGTTGCTGATTGACACAAGGCAGGAGGAGGAGAAGCAGCTAAGAAAGTATCCTGAGAAGAAGGCTGGAAATTGAACATTACAAATATCTGAAAATGTGTAGACAATTGAAGAACCGTTTAAATCTCACTTCACCATTGACAAGATATGGGTGCTGGAAAATGAGAAGATAATCAGAATGTAATTTCTGGGAAGTGTTTTGGCAACACTTTTATCAGAGCCAAGTCATGCTTTCATTTAATTTTCATTAATGGTTTTCATTAAACTCTCTTTTGGAGACATGTCTGGGAAGAGATGAAAAATACCATGGAAGAAAAACCTGGTGCTAATATTTCATGATATATTATATATGAACATATGTGGCATACGTGTGTTCATATAAGTATATAAATGCAAGCATATGTGTATGTATATCTATCTCTATCTACACCTAGAAATCCAAGATTCAAAAAAATAGAAACATAGCCCATGACTCATTTAAGGCCAACAATCCTGAGGTCCAAAGTTTTTAGTAAGGGACAAGATCATGACAAGAGTCTAGGGCAAAATGCTCACAGGGGTGTTTGAGAAGTTTGAATTAATCTGTGACAAAAAAAAAAAATTCTTAAAGTGGCAACTGAAGCTGCATTTTTTTCTTTTGGAGGCTACATGAGATGACACAATGGCTGGTAGGGGAAATACAGAAAGCTAGAGGTAAAGGGAGTGACAGGAAATCCTGGTCAACAAAAATAATGTATAGATATGCACTGAAAACCAATGTAAGCAATGATAAAGCCTGATATTTGGGAAGAAATGCAAAGTTGGAATGGATTATATTACTCTGCAAAAGTGCATATGCCAGCAGAGTGTGCATGGACAAAGCATGGACAAAGAAGATGACAACAGCATCACCAGCTCAGAAAAATTCCCTCTGACCAATGGACACTGCTGCAGAAGACAAATGGAATATAACTTGAAATCAAATGTAACTTTTATGAATTTTATGTTGGACACAGGTAGACAAACTGCTGTGAAGCCAGAAACACAGATATTGTCATGGACACAACAGCTGCAGACAGTGGGGAATTGGAAATGTTGGGGCTTACAGTGGAAAATGTATCTCTACTAAGAAAGTGTGTGAACTAAATGTATAAACAAAATAATAAATTAAGAAGAAAGGACCTGCAGATGTGCCAAAGATGAGGGAAATTTTTGTCTTTAAACTCCAATGTAATAAAGAAACTATGATTGTTACAGTGAAAAACATACTAAATATGTTTGATAAGACCTTGAGGGGATCTTTCAGAGTACAGGCAAGAAGGAAAAAACCTCCAGACTAAATCTGAATAAACCTTTTATCCTCCATCTAATGCTTCCAAATCAGGTTTTTCTCTCATCCTAAACCAGAAGGCAAAAGCTGAACTAGTGAAGTCGTTGCTACTGAATCACAGAGTAAGTGAAGCATCCCTCTAGAGTGGATGCAATTTCTGGTCATCGCAGGGGAAAAGAGAACCTGGGGTTATTTATTGATCTATTAAATAAGGCTGTGGGAGCTGAAGTCTGCTACTCAGAGAGAGGTGTCTCTGGAAACATGGACCTTGCCAAAGATACTGTGATGTGCCAATGCCTTTGTGAAAAAGTGTGGGCTCACCCCACATTGTGCCTCTCTGAGGAGCTGCTGGCTGTACTAGATCATGACAAGTGCCCACCGGTTCAAGCTATGTTCCTTGCCATCCTGCACCCAGGTTTTCCCTTGTCTTGCTTGAGAAATCTGTCTCCACTTTCTCAAGTATTTAATCCTATTTCTGCCTTGTTTATGATACTATGTATCTTACAGTACTGATGAGTTGATTTTTTTTATCTTTCTGTCCACTATTTAATAAATCACCTAATGAACAGATAATTAATGAAAGAATACTTTGAAGCTGTGATACTCTTCAGGCTTTGGGAGGCTGTGAGTGCTCCTGATTCATCCTGCAGTCTGGGTTACAGACCTCTCCCAGCTCCATGGTGCTCTTTGCTTGTCTCAGGACAGAACCCTGTGTGGCTCTCCAAAAGTTATAAAGAAGTCTTATCTCAGCAGGAATTCCTTTTTCCATTCAGAGGTTCACTCCTGCTGGTTTGGGGATGGGCTGCACTAGCTCTTAGTGACAAATCTGCAGAAAAGCGATTGAGTAATATATTAACTGAAAACTCACCCGGTCCCTAAATCAGCATCACAAGTGCCCTGCCTGGCTTTATGAATGAAATGGCAGTGAAAAACAGCAGAAAGTATCAGGCAGTACACATGCAGATGGCAATAATAAACAGTTACAGGATGCTGAAGATCCTGCTGCTTTCTGAGTCCAGCATAAGGAAGATGATTTTTCCTGAAACACAAATGGTGAAGACCATCCATTGGAGAGGGCATTTAAAGGTTCTTTCCAACTCAAACTTTTCTGTGATTCTAAGATCCCTCCTGTGTGATGCCCAGCTGACTTTGCTGTGGCATGAAAACTCGTCATGTGTTCATATTTCATCATTCTCACAAGTTTAGTCTTGACTTTTTCAGGTTTTATCTCATAAGCTATAAAAGTAAGAAGTCATTTAACATTCAATATACTCAGTTTAATTAGTAATTAGAAAAAATAGGTTTGAGGCAAACTAGAGAGGCAGAGACAGTTCAGTGGAATGACCCTAAAGTTGTAGCATCCTCAGTAATTGATTACTTCTGGAGAGAGGCAGTAGCTGAACTGCAGGAGGTAGAGTCACTGCATCCCTGCACACCCTTCAGAGAGATGCTACACGTTGTGTAAGCCTCACTGAGGCCTTCAGGTCTGGCATGGAGGCCAGAGAGATCACACTTCTTATGATACAAGCTCATTTTCCTGCTCTTTGTTAGCATTCAGATGTCAAATGCTAATGTGCTTAAAAATTCACAATATTTTTCCATTTTTCTAGGAAAAAGGATGGGTGTGAAAAGAAATGGTCTGGTACTGACATGACTTATAGTGAGGTAAAAGACAGCCAGACAGCAAGAGGTGGCCTCAGGGACTGGAGACTTCCTATGAGAGCCTCTCAGGGAGCTAACTGAGATTTTATGATGCTGACTGAGAGTCAGAGACAAGCAGGAGTTACTGTGCAGGGATGGAGGAAGGTGGAAAGAAACCTGTAGGACCATGATATATGGTGTCCTTTCAGGCTGTTAGATGAGTGAGAACAGTGCTGTTTCAGACACAAGGCTGGGCTCATAGGGTAATAGCTTGCTATAGGCAGACTGCAGAGTGGGATTATTATGGCTTTGGATAAGAGCTATTAACTATTGTTAAGGTGATTGATCACTTTTATCATTTTGGTTATGGAAGGAGTTTCACAATCAGAGCTAATCATGGGGCATTGCAGTGCCCCTGTCTGCCTAAATGCTGAAATCCAGAGACAGATTGTGAGATGATTACAAAAATTGCAAGACTGTCATTTCCATATTGAACATGGACTGGGCGAAAATCATAACACATGTATTGCTGAGACACCACACGTAGGGGAAAACACTTGGGAGGCTTGATTTCAGCTGCCTCCAGAGAGGGAAACAAACAAGTCTGCTAACTGTTCTGTTTAACTTTTCCAACACACAGAGTTTCTACACTTGTAGGGTTGTGCTGCTATGCAGCTCCAATGGTATATGGATGTTTGGGTTCTTTGGTACAGTCTACTGTCTGTAAGATTCACTGAGGTTTCATCAGGGAAAGATCAGAGAAAGGTTTCCTTGTACCTGTGTTTAAACTAAGGGGTAATAAATATACACCTCACATGCAGAGGAATGGAGTCCTGTTAAGTGTTGCATGGGCAAAGAGATGCATTCAGTTGTCTCCAGAGCAGCAAGATGCTTTCCAAGAATACAGACTTCCATCTTACTTTCTTGCATGGTGTTGTTATGGCCTTTTATGAAGGTTTCATCTGAGAAGACTCTTTGATGAAAAAAGAAAAATCCACCTTAGATAAAAATGAAACAGGTTTTCAGAAAACTAGCTGGATCAGACATACAATTTCTAGGCATGGAAATCTGATCAGAGACAAAAGAACTAATCCATGGCACACTCTTCAGTAACCCATGGCTGATCCTACAATAAGATTTGAGATGCCCAGGACATATTAAATGAATTCACATCTACACCTTGATGTTCTCAGTAGAGGTGAGTAAGAGTAAAAAGAATAACTCTTGCACATACATTCAGCATCAGGAAGGTGGCATGCAGGAAGCAGCTCCTTCTGTGCTTTTTCAAGGCTCACTTTGTCTTCTTGGGAACACCATGAAGATCTGCCTACAAAAACAATGGATATCCACTGTAAGCAATGTAATGATCAGTTCCTACTAGGAAGAGAGTGTCCATCTTAACCTTGCAGAATCTTTGCATTTAATAGTAAACACAATAGAAATAAGAGCCAAGATAATGCATCAGGACTGGACAGAATGAGAATATACCAATGCCATGGTCATGGCGAGTCAGGCTTTGATTGATTAGTACAAATAGGAAATGGTGCAGTCAGAATTCTGCAACTAAACAATGTATTATGGTGTGCAACATTAATAATATGCCAAAATAGCAGTGCATGCATTCACCACGGTGGTCTCTTGAAATGTTGTTCTCTGCAATGTCTGACTGCCACAGGAAGAAAAGCATCTCCTAGTGCAGCTTCTCTGCATCAGGGACTTCGTGCAAAGAAACCTTTCCCTGTCACTGCTGTGCTTGTTTAGACTCTGTTGAGACCTCTGACAGATCCTACCTCACACCTTTCCTAGTATTTCTCCATTTTCTTACTAGGAACACAGCCTCTTCTGTCTCTGAACTCCAATGTTTGCAGAATCTGGTTTTCTGCATAACAGACCTAGTTCTGCCTTGAAAATACCACCATCATAATCTATGAATGGTAATGTGAGTAAAGATATAAGCCCTGTGTGGTCCTCCTGGAGCAGTGGGTTCCAGCACGAGTCCAAGTGCATGAAGTGCCCAAAAGACACTTATGTGGGTGCTCTTTGTTCTCCTTTGGCATGGATGACCACCAACCCATCAATCCATTGGTCATAACACATTCATCTTTCACTGGTGCAAAACAAGTCCTGTTCATAGATGCTATACCAGTGGATAGAGTGGTCTGTACATAAGATGAATTTGGTGATATTTGCAATGACTAAACATATCTGCCTTGGGAGAAGATAATTTTACAGGGAATGGAGAGTCAGTGTCAGCTGGTGTGCCCAGATTACAGACTGCTTCCTGAACAGAGAGGAAAACCAACTCTAAAGTCTGTGAATGTGCATGCTAGCTAGATTAGATTTGTACTGATAGCTTTTGTTTCCGTTCCCTTACTCTTGCCTGGTTTAATATGCAAGGCTATATATGGAGAAAACGTGTCTCTGTGCTGGCATAGCAAAGATAACCTTGAAGAGTATAAATGAATGTACGTATTGATGGAGCAATTTGTGTTTTTATTGATTTCTTGCTGTGTCTCGCTGAATTTCTAGTATGTAGCATAGGCTGTAACTATTTTGTTACGAAGAATGCTACAGAATGTATTTTCCCACACCAATTCTTAAGGGATATGGGCAATTTATACATGAAAATATGAAAGAAAGCATACAGTATATATTGATTATTATTATTCATTGCTATAAGTAGGATTTAGGACTCCAGCTAGAGATACTTAAGATCAAAACAGGGTGACATACTTTCTGTATAGGAAGGCTGAGCTTATGGCATACCAAGATTTTAAGCCTAAAATACACAGCTTTTGCCAATGCAGAAAAAATTGAAGGTGAAAGGGTCACACAGTGACATATTCCTGAGAAGACAGGATATTTTTGTAGACCAATTCTTAATGATGTCAAAATACAAATAGGTGGCTAGAAAAAAAAAAAAAAAAGGCTGGGCTGGCTCTCCACTGTGCTGGGGGACTGGGTGGTGCTGTAGGACTTTTTCCAAGCAGGTGAAGTGGGGCAAGGTGTCACCAAGATGAGGATGTCAGTTCTGAGGCAGGAACCCCTCTAGGCTCTGATCCTGCATGTTTCTGGATCTGTGATCCTTTCTTGAAACCAGTTATCTCCAGTTACCTACACAGGAGTCTGTAAATTAGGGACCTAGGCTGCACTGGCCATACAGTGATTAGCAGCATTAAATTGAAGACTGTGGGTGTCTATATGTGTAGCTTGGTTGGATTTTCTTCCATTGATCTGTGTTTTGCAATTTCTGCTCCTTCCACAAACTCCACCTTCCCTGAGTAGAGAAATAAAGCATAGAAATGTGTTGAGCACTAGCTCTGTGCAGCCTTGTGGGCTTTGAGAGTGGGCACTGCAGACACCTCAAGTGCTGCTTAAGGCAACTCTGTTCCAAATTTGAACAATGTCTCCCTTTAGTAGGTGGCAGTAGCACCACTGTCCATGAATGTGTCTAATCTCTTCTGAGCTCATTTTTACTTGGCCTTTGTAACATCCTCTGGCATTAAATACCACAATTTAATTAGACTTTCTTGTCTTTCTTGTAGATCTGGGCCTATTTGTTGTAAAAGAGCATATATGGCAATTAAGAAGGCTTTTAAAATGGAGAAGGGAAGCCATGAAGCTGCTCATACAGATTGGATGTGTGAGGGTGAACACTGAAATGTTGAGCAATGCCAAAGGCCTGAGCGACTGAAGGTTATGACTGCCAAAATGGAATTGCAGCACTTCCCCTGTTCTTGTAAGATTTATACTTACAAGAAATAGTGAGATTAATTAGGTGACAACATGAGAACATCAGAACAATGATTTATTGCATGATTACATTATCAATGAAGTTGTGGATCATCATGCAGGTAACTGTGTATGATGATTGCCTGTAAATGAAGACAATTTCATCATGTTGCCTTTCCATTCATCTCCTTACCAAGACTTGAGCTGAACAGTCTTCAGAATTTGTGCATGCCGTGGGTTTGTACCACTGTACAATTAATATGTTAATAGAGAAACACACAGATTTGACAACAATGACTTAAAACAATGTGGTTTTTATGCACAGGTGAGCTGCAGAGCTGTAGGTGTGTCATGGCAGCTCATCCCTGAAGGGAATCACCAGTTGACAGAACTGGAGATTTTTATTGTAACCTGGTGAGCAAAACATGTTGGAACATCCTTGCAGGAGAGCAGCAATGCTGTTCACCTCCCCTGAGCAAGTGCAAGACTCCCTTTCCTCTGGCTTAGTGTCCTGCAGGGGTGACATCAGTCTCACAGAGGGAGGGTCTCCCCTTGGTAACAGAAGCTGGGGAGAACTCAGGGGCTGGCTGCCCTCACTCTGCCTCTGGCCATGCTGTGGATCCCACCTCTCTGGGCAGTTGTACTTTGGGCACATTAGAAAGGCAGATTTTACTTCACAGCACTCATATGGAGAGAAACTCGAGAGAGGTGAATGGGCCCACAGCAAATCTGATTACATGGAAAAGCCTTACTTTCAGTATTCTGCTTTGGGAGAGGGCATGTGGATCTCAGTCCAAAGGAGAGGCAGGGCACCCTTCTGGCAGGCTCCCTGAGGGCTGGTCTAAATTCTTCCTCATCTCCATCCACAGTGACACAGCTGGAGCGGACTCTGGAGCCCTCCTGCATCTGCTCACGGGCTCTGCCTGGCTGAGCTGATGGACTCAGCTGAGCTGGCACACACAGATCTGGAGCCAGCCTGGAGCCAACCCTGTCCTGAAGCTCTGAAACCTGGAAATGTTTTGGTAAACTGCTGCCTAAATTAAAATCTATCAATCTTTGAGGCACCACATGTTCATTAATGCTGCTACTGAAGGGAGTTCCTACAGAACTGACAGTAGGACTGCTGCTTTTAGTGAGAGCTGTGCCAGGGTCCTCCTTCTGTGTGAAATTCTACTGGAATTTCCGTTCTGTGAAGACACAGAAAAAAGTAATCCTGTGGAGAAAGATAACTGAATGTTCTGTTTGGCAAGAATTACATTTATAATTTTATTTTTGATTTAAAATTTCCGAACTAAGTAACTTGAGGATGAAATCGAGTTAATCTAGATCAAGTATGTTGCAACAGATGTTATAACTTTTTGAAAATGTTTTACTAACTGAAGCAAAATGTTATAGAAAATCTTCCTGCAAGACATTTCAGTATCAAGTTGGGGAACTTTCCTAGTTGAAACATATTCTGACAGAATGCTTTAAGCATACTCTGTATTTGTTTTGAATGCGCTCTTTAAGTGGTTTTAATGCATTTATAATTTCAAAGAAAATGAAAAAAGGATAATAAAGCTAAACCAAACTCTTTCTGGGATTGAGAATATCTAGTGATAATGGGCAATAGAAACCCAGAAAGTATTTTTAAAATGGCCTCTACACTCCTACTGTTACACTCTGAAAAGTAATTGCTTTTGAAAGCTACCACCCTTCTTTTATATAATGCTCAGATGTTACAGTGCTTTCATTAATTTATGCTGACAACATTGTAAAACACCGCTCCAGAAGTGCACAGGAGGGGGAAATTTCCTGGGAATGTTTCACATCTCATGAACCATTGGTACCATTTGCTTGCAACCATGGAAGAGAGTTTCCTGTTTTCATATATTTCTCTTTAGAAGGAGTAGAGTGGTTTGGTGACAAAAAAGCTCTCAAAATACATCAATGTTGCCAAGGCAGAAATATAAAGCAGCAATTTGAGGATCTTGAGGGCACTATGCAGACTATTAAACTAATGGAACAGCTGTTGCTGACAGAGGGGCAAGGTTTTCAGGGCTTTGGGAAGCTCTTGTAATTACTTGTTAGGCTTGGTAGATTTGTTGCAGATGTTGGAAATTCAGACACTAACTGTTCAGCAACTAAATAAAGTGAATATTTTTTATAAAACTCTGAATATTTGAGGGGGATATATTGACCAACAGGATGATTCTAAATGCCATTAAATGGTCACTCAAAAAATTATGTCCCCTCCTGCCAGATCACCGGCTCCTCCATTCAGGGCTGTTGGTTACTACTTCCATCTCAGAGTCTTTCCTTCTGCTAAGAAGGAAAGTTCTTTGAAAAGGTAGAGCAGAGACCATTGTTTCTCACTGGGAGTTTCCTGTCCCCAGAGCATGAAATGCAGTCAGAGGGTCTGCTTGCCATCGAGCAACCCCTCTGTGGTTGGAGGGGGCAGCATGAGAAGGGGGGGGTCTGGGACAAGAGCCCTGTTCAGCTTAAACCCACAGCTCCTTAAAGCCCAGCAAGACTGTCCTGAGAGGCCACTGGGCATGAACCACTCTGTTTCTGACCATAGCTCAGAACACCCACTGTTGGCTGAACTGAAGTGCTGGTTCTGATGGTGTGGTTTAGGTAGGTTCAGAGCCCAGTGGGCAGGAGATCTTTGGGTTGGAAGGGGAGGAGTGACCAGTTTTTGGTGGTTCATTGTTCTGACAGAGAAGGCCAATGTGTGCTGAACTGGAGGCTCACCAGAGCTTCCCCAAGAACTACATTGCACTAGGCTAGCTGGATACTGGGTGTGTGCCTTTGGATTTTAGGAGGCTCATGGTATTTAAGACCATATATTGTCAAAATGAAAAATTTGGATTGGTTTGGGAAAACCAAGACCTCAAATCCTCTTTTTGATCATCAGTGTTTCAAGGCAAATGCAAAATTGAATGAAGTAATGTGGAGAAGTTTGTGACTTGAGTTCATAGTATCTTCCACTCTGAGAGAGAGTGGTCCATATTTTCTGTGTCCCAAGGACATTTCTGTGCTTCCACCTGACAGTGGTAACATAGTACCTGCTGCTGGGACCTATTTTAAAAATTTTGTGATTTGGACCGAGACAACCATGACAACAGAAACTGAATACAATTTCCACTTATTTCTGCATAGGTATCTGAAGAAACATCCTTCTCCTATGGAAGAATTGTTTTTTAAGTACCTCCTGGATGACTGCTGGGTCAGAATCCTATCAGTTTGGATCTCTCTTGTACAAATCTGTAGAATAAGCAGCAGTTTGTTATCTCCAGACTGGAAAGGAAGCTCTTGAAGCACAAGTCTGATTTTCGCTGTAAATGCTTAGTACCCCCCCTACTGAACTCAACAGAAATTTCTGGAATCATATGATTGGACATTTTTCCCCCATTTAAAAATTTTTTTGTTTAAATGATAAGAGCATTTTAAACAAAAATGCATCCAAATCCAAGTGCAAATGAGTGTAAATAACTCAGAAAATTAAGAACTGAAGGGCTGTTGTTATATTGATTCTGTTTTTTTGCTAATAATTATATGGTAACAAAATGCTAAACTAATGGTACCAAATACAAAAGAAAGAGGAAAAAAAATCAATACTTATTATATTCAGACTCAGAATGGTCAAATAGCTATGACCACTTTTTGACAGATTTGCCAATATTTCCATCTGGCCTTCTGTTAGCAGCTGTCTGGTGAAACCTGATGAAAGGACACAAAGGGATAAATCCATCCAGGGTACAACCTGAGAGGAATGGCTCTGGGGACATGTCCAGTCCATTATGGTATGCCAGCTGATTGACATGCCTCCAACAATAAAAGATTGTATCCTAAGATGGAGAAAATACTTTTATTGTTTTTCTCCCAAAATATATGCAGATCAATGCATATAATGTTTTCAAGAATATGATTATCTTTAAAAGATAAGTTGCTTGGACTTTTTTAATTCTTCTTGGTTTTGGTTTTATAATCTGGGGGAGATTCTCCTTGGTGGAGGAATTTTTATTTTGTTTTGCCTGTTCTAGGAAGCCTTTCTTGTTTATGATGAGAAGGATAGAGTCTTTAGCTGTTCAATTAGCATAAAGTAAAATGTAAAATCTGGTCACTGCAAAGAATTGGGACAACCTCCTCAGGCTTCTCTTCTCCAGAGAAACAATTTAGAAATGCCAGTAGCTGTGCTGGTGACTCCGCTAAGATCAAACCTAGAAGACATTTTCTTACTCAAATCAAATCAAATGTGCTCGTTTACAAGTCAAGCTCCCAAGGTTTCTGAACTTTAATTCTTTTTAAACTGTCTCCCTGGAAGGGCAATGAGCCAGAGTAGGAGCCACGCTGTGGCTCTGTGCTTGCTCTGTGGACAAGAGGGGTCCAGGTTATGACCAAGCTACTGAAAGCACTGAAGTGCTACAGAGATGAAAAGAAATGCCATGTGCCTTGCTCAAGTGCTTTGGTCTAACTAAAAAAAGTTAGTCCTTCCAAATAACAGCTATGGGCTGGGAGGGACTGACATACTGAAGCTTGCCAAAAGTGAGACAGAATTGCCAAGGGAAAGGTTGCTATGTGTGAGAGATTATGTCTTCATACCTTTGGAAGGAAACTCTGAGGGATCTGAAGCCAGGATGTGTAGCCAGACAGTTGCTCTTCTGAGTTTTGGTCATGTTTTGAGACCCCTCTTTATGCAGAAGAGTGTCCTGTGTCCTACACTTCAGAGTGACAGAGAAATAGGAATGTTACAGATGGCCACAGTGCCACCACCTTCCTTTTCACACAGTATTCCTCAAGAGGTATCTGGTACACAGTGTTACTGATAATGTAGCCAGCTGTCCAAGATTCGTTTGTACCAAGGCACTGTGTTTGTTTTGTGTCTCTGAGAACTGGGAATGTCACAGGAAAATATCTTTGGCAAGCAGAATCCAGGTTTCTTTTAAATTCTACTTCTATTACTTCTATAATCATTACCCTTTGTCTTATTGCAATGGACCCTTCTAAAAAGTTTGTCCCCATCTTTCTTGTAAGCCCCCTTTAAGCACTGGAAGGCTGCAATAAGGTCTCCCTGAAGCCTTCTTTTCTCCATGCTTTAGCAGGACATTTCCAGGTCACGTCCGGCCTCCCATCCACCAGCATTCCCAAGTCGTTCTCGGCAGGGCTGCTCTCCATCCATTCNTGGGCTCGCCCAGGAAAGACATTAACGCTTAACACAGGCAACGGACCTGCCAGAAAAAAGGAGCAAGGTGTATAGAAAAGGTGGTTTGCTTTTTTTTTTTTTTTTTTTTCTTGTTCCATTTTGATCTGATCACTAATCATTTCCACTAGCNTCTTCGTTACAGTCCGTTGTTTTGATAAATTGTGCTGGTTTTGGTTGGAGTAGAGTTAATTTTCTTCGTAGTGGTTAGTATGGGGATTTTACCCTTCCGATTCTCTCCCCTATCCCACCAAAGAGAGTGAGTGAGAGGCTGCCTGAGGGCTGAGCTGCTGGCCGGGGTAAACCACGACTTGAATACACAAAGCTCCTGAAATAGCTGTAGGGTCAGTACTGCAAATACTGTGCCCAAGGAAAAGTGGTTTACGTGTGTTTCCATAAGCTCTTCATTTTAAGAAGTAACTAGCAACAAAGGAGGAAGAGGTGGTCTGAGTCTCTTGTGGGATGCCTGTGGGTGGGATTCGGGATGGATTTGACACGCTTCTTCCTGCTCTCCTCTCTCCCCTGGTGCTTTAAGTGGTTGAAAAGACTTTCCTATACTTGGAATAGTTTTTATGGTGGCTGAAAATGCAGATGCTGGGGTGTTTACTTTTACTTCAAATAAAAGAAGCTGTGGGTGAAATAAAGCCTCAAAGAAGATTCATGAAATCTTGTGAAAAGTAAAATGTTGTGAATTAATATATCGAATAAGAACATAGACTTCAGATGGGATTTTTTTTTCATGATTCTCTATGCCAGATAATTTGGGGTTTTGGATATATAGGTAGGGTATGCTGTACTTTCCAATTCCAATATTTTTAATTGCATCAACACCTTTGGGATGGGTCTTACTGAAAAGTTGCCTGTCTTTTACCTAATAGAGTATAAAATTTGCTTAAAAAAAAAAAAAAANACCGAGGAGCAGGACCTTGTATCTGGCAGTGTTGGACCTCCTGGGGTTCCCGTTTGGCCACCTGTTGAGCTTGCCCAGTCCCTCTGGACGGCATCCCGGCTCTCAGGCGCGTCAGCCTCGGCCGTAACCCGTGGGCCGCTGAGGGTGCCCCGGGGCACTGCGCGAGCAGGGGAGCAGCGCGGGGCCGCTCAGCCCGGGGCCGCGGTGGGACACACCGCAGTGTGACGGAGCGGGTGAGGCCCCGGACGCGACATTCGCGCGGTGTCCCCGGGCCAGCCGCCCGAGGCGGGAGGGAGCCGCTCGCTCCGGCGG
>VZRX01000977.1:34064-56610 GCA_013398075.1 Notiomystis cincta
AGAAAAAAAATTTGCTTAAAAAAAAAAAAAAAAGACGCTCCTTTCCTAGTGGTGAATTCAAACCTGCCAAAGTATTAATCTGGCTGTCTGAAAAGAAAATAAGACCAAGAAAAACTCAGTGGTTAAATTTTTTTTCAGACTAGAAACAATGTGGTAAACTCCTATACATGTCTGGGGTGCATTTATGTTTTCCTAGTTCTTCTAGCTATGGTTTTTCAGGGCACAATTCATATTTGTTTGCAGACAGTGGCAGGGCAGACAGTGTGCTCTGACAAGCTGCAGACACAGGCTGCTTCAGCAGATTCCAGGGATTTGTTCTCACTGTTTATTCCAAAAATAAGCACATCCCCTCCTAATAAGTGTTGTATGCAAATGTAGTTCAGTCATTTCTACATAAGATTCTAATTCATTCATTTAGAGATGTTCATTTTGTAGTGTATGCAAATTTGCATATGTAATTCAGCAAAGGCAGAAGCAATCTTTTATTCTCATCACTTCTGACATTTTAATCAATGATTTATGTCTTATTCTTACATTTATTAGCCCTCCCTTGGAATGCTAAGGCAGATTATTATGCATTGATATTTCTATACATATATAAAGCTCATTAAGACCCTTTGACAGAAAAATGGTCAAAGTGCAGGAACAAGGAGCAGGCATTTGGGGGCTTATGCTTTACCTTCTCTACAGGCTGTTTTTTCTCATTTGATAAACAGCTTCCCTGTGTTAATGTTGCTCCATCTGTGCAATAGAGATAGCACTGCCCAAACTCAGAGGTGAGACTAATTGTAGTTTTTAAAGCTTCTTGAGCTCCCTGGTTGGAAACTGCTATATAAATATTCTTCTGGTCACAAAGAAAATGAATGAGGTACAGTCCTAGGTAATGGAGATATCATCCATTATTTCTAGGTTTTGTCTGTGTCAAAGGTGTCTGCAGAAATGGTAACCTCTTTTTCTAGAGATTACCCCTTGTAGGTATTCACAGTCACACACTCACTGACTTTTTGACAAAACACAGCTTTTACTGCTATTTCCTTCTTCTGACTTCATTGACTTTCCAGATCTGAGGGACTCAAGTGAATTTTATTACCTCCTAGGCACCATCAACAGAATAATTTATCTAGTCTCAATGCCAGTCAGTGACTCCTCTGTGAATCCTTGGAGGGCAGTTGAGTTACAGAGATGATTGGGAAAGGCCGAATTGTAAGACACAGAATTATAGGGGAGTAATTTTAAAGGCCTGATTTAACCAACAGACCTTTACAGCTGGGATGAATATGTGAATAGAAAGAAAACAACAGTTTTACTCTGAACCTGGTCTCTGTCCTTAGAAGAGTTATTTGTAATGAAATAAAATAACAAGGGATTTTTCAAAAGTATAAATTCAACTTAAAGGGTGGAAATATAGTCTGCAGTTCTTTCAGAGTTAGAGCTTTGCTTACATGATTTTTGGAAATACATTTGTATTCCTATAAACAGTAACGTCAGACTTGCACCCTGCAGGAATCCAGTTTCAATTTCCACAAGTGTAAATCCATCAATCATACTTGTCAAAAGCAAACTCTCAAACATGTTTACACTTAGAAATGGGTAATATAAACTTACACTTTTGTGCTTAGAGGTGTGTGTTTGGTAAATGCCACACCACATTTCTGGAGAACACAGGCGTGTATGAGGAATCTGTTCTTTATTCTGTAGGACTGCTGCAGCTGAAGGAAAAGAAAATTTCTGGAGGACATCTGAAGTCACAGTTCAAACACTTTTCATTAGAGCAGTTTCTGAATTACCCCTGCTGCACACTCCAGTCTGCATCCCATGTTTGAGTAAATCCATGTGAATGCAGTTGCTGAATAGTTGGCCTGAAGCAAAGGTAACAGCCACAAGAGCCCAAGAATATACAACTGGATATTTTCATTATAAGAAAGTGCAGCCTGACATCTTATTCTACACAAGGTATTGGTAAGACTCCTCTGATCCTCAAATATATCCAGATAATCTTGATGGCATGCTGTCAAGCCCAGGATAATGAGATAAACACGATAAACAACTAGCATTATGAGTCTCTTTCTAAGAGCTACAAGTAACTGTAGTGATACATAACAAAAGTAAACATTTTTTGGAATTAAATAACCTTAAGGGAGATGAGTGCACATCCCTCTGATCTTGGACATGCAGCTTGAAACAGTTCCTGGTGCTCCTACTGAAGAAATGTATAAATTCTAGGGAGTCAAAGAAAGGTGGGGAAAACAGGCACTGGAGTATCTTATCTGTCTCACCTCTTCTAAAATGTCAGACTGTTGTTTTCTCTCCTAAGCAAACATTTGTAAGAGTTGCCTAGTTCCACAAGGATAGACAACTATCTTGAAAGTAAAATAAAATACATTATTTTCAAAATGTTATGACTCCAGGGACTGGAGCTCTAAAAAAGTCATTGTCCTTACTCTTTCTCCTCTTGCTTCTCCTGATAGGAGGGGAAAATAAGCTCTGATGTTTCATACTGCCAGGAAATGCACTTTATTCTCACATTGCCTAAACATTTTCTATGTTATATAGACATTCCAAACATTTTATTTCTCTTTGTTTTGGTTTAGTTTATATCAAATGTGAAAAATGACAACAGGGATTGAAGTCCTTGTTTTTTTCTGTTACTGAGACCAGACTTCAGCACCACAGAGAGCTGGTAATAAATAAAGTAATTGTAAAAAGTAAAGCTTGAATAAAGTAAGTAAAGTCCATTGTAACTGTAATGGTTTATTATTTCTTAACCTTAATCCTACAACAACCTCCAACCTTCCACTTTCTGAAGGGCAGAAGAACACCAGCACCTTTAAATGGGTAAACAGAAAAAGGAAAGAGGTTTGGACTATGTAAAGTGCTTCTGTATCAGGCGCCAACAAAACAGACACATTTTCAGCTCGGTACAGATATTTTGTGTTTTTAATTGAAGGATATATTGTGTCACAGGAAAGTCAACTCAGGGCAGCCTGTGCTGTGCTTCTGCTCCCTCCCTCCGCTGCTCTTATGGAGCAGAGCTGCTCATCTGGTGCCCCAACCTCTCAAGACATTTAAACATTTCATAAAAAACTGCACTTCTGGAAGGTTTGCTATGTTTGCCAGTATCCACATAGGCCCTAGCAATTTATTTTTTGGTAGTAAGTCCTACTCATGAATTGAATTTCCTGTGTGTTTTCCTGTGTGGTTTTAAAAGTAATTTGGCCGGAGGTAAGACTACAGACCCCAAGGGCTGTAGCCAGCATTTGTTTCACATAAGTCACAGCTTGCTTTGGGTTGTATTTTCTTTGGAATGGAAAGCTAATTTGTTTAGTTATGTTGGTCTGAGGGCATCAAATTGGACCATACTGTCACTGGTAACAAAAACAAACTCACAGACTGCTCAGGACATCAGTAAGAGTAATTGGTCAAATGACTTCATCCAGCCATAACTCTAAAGGTAGACGCCTGACAAGCAGTCTTCACCTTTCAGGAGCTATCAGTTCATACATCATTCTTGACATGAAAAGGGCCTCATTTCCACAGCTTTAGCACCAGAAGGGTTTTTTCTCCTTAAAAATAACAGCTGTGCACAAGGTAGCACTGGTAATTTTGTACCAGCAACTACTATCTTACTGAATCATACCTTAAGAACAGTTCTCATTAGATATTTGAGTGCATTTTGTAATTGTACTGCTCATTCACTGAAGCAACACCTTTGAAATAAACCTTAATACTAACTCCAAGCAAAAGAAGTTATCACACTTCCATCTGCTAACAGTAAGACGAAATAAGTTTAATTATTTAGTAAAATTGTTTGTGGACAAGTGACTTCTCTGTCATCATTATGTCTCAGACTAACAGAACAATTTTCTTTGAGAGTATTTTTAAACTTATGAGTTATATGGCCTCTCTTTTTAAAATTTTTATGCTCCACTCCACAGCAGTGTGAAATTATTATAAGGAGCAAGGCAGTAGTCTTGTTCCTGAATAACATGAGGATGTTCCCTCTGCTCCTGGAGCAGGTATCACCCAAACCCCTCTGATGAACAGTGCAGGTGGGCTCCCAGGTCTGCAGTCCCTGGGACTTTCCTCCTTTGCTTCAAGATGGAAGGAGCCCTGTCACAAAGAGCTATCTCTAACAGAAAATACTGAATATAGATCCAGATACTGTGTTTCTCCCCTTATATTGACTTTGATGAAGAATTAAAATGTAGGAAGAGTGAAGACACCTCTGCCCTTAAAGTTTAGTTCTGTTCACAGAAAAGGTTGTGCCACCATGTTACAATGCATTTACCTCCTGGTTTGGTAATTTTTTTGCTATTGTGAAGATTGAATAGGTCTGGCTGCATTGATTTTGACAGAATTAATGATTCTAGAGGATCAAAAGTGTCAGTATGACCCTGGCTTTTCACAGGATTAAATTATAACAAATGTACAAAGTTTCAGATGCAGGAACTTCAGCTTCCTTACTCTGATGATCTTTTAATGTTGTCAGGAAGGAAACACTATGCAAGGCATCTGAAATGTGATTCATTCAACTTTTTATTCCAACATAATTTCTTATAAATGTTTTTTACAATCAAAGAGACATAAGTAAATTCTGTTTCACATTATCTTCTCATCCCTTCTTTGATAGGAAGGAGGAGAAAAGAAGGGAGATCATCCTGGGTCATGCATACAGACTAAAATTTCTGCTTTGGCCAACTGTATAAAGAAGAAACCGCTCATAGGCAAATCACTGCTGAAACAAAGATCACCCCAAGTCATGGGACAGATGGAATCTGTGACTGCCAAAGCCCCTCCCCTGAATAATGGGTACCTGGAACTTGGATTGTAACTTAAGGCACTGCAGCAGGAACTTGAGGTAAAATAAAGGTGATACTCTTGTCCAGGTGTTATCTCAGACTGAGGGGGAGGTAAACAAAACTGGAGGAGAAGAATGTGTCACTGATAATGGACAAGGAAAGCCAACACAGCAACTGTGCAGAAATCAGCTCAGACTGAGTAAAAGGGAATTCTGGCAGGGGGAAGATCACAACTCACCTACTCAAGAGAGCCACTGACTCGAAAGAAGAGAAAGACTGAACATGGGACTAACTAACAATAGAAGTGAGGGAGCTATTTAACCAGTAAAATAATTACATAGCCAATAAGCATTAATTCCTTTGTTTGCTAAAATATATAAATAGTAGAAAAACTTTGAATTATCTTGGGACTCCCACCACTGAGAAACCCAGGGTGAAGAAGGACCAAGAGGATACTGCTGGATACATGGGTGGTGACTATCTTCTTCTTGATCTCTCTCAAGATCAAGATGGTAAGAAGAGATGGGAAGATGGGAAGATGGGAAGTTGGGAAGATGGGAAGAAGAGATGGTAGGGTCAAAGTGAAACTAGTACCAGCTCCAGCATCCAACCTGGGACAAAGCAGGTGCAGGGACTGTCATGGGCAACTCCTCTGACTCCATCATGTCCATACACCTGCACTACATCTTTACCAGCAGTGACCTTCACACCAGCCATTGGCCTGGCTTAGGAGGGCTTAATGGCCAGGGAACCTTGTGCCCATGTTCCTGTGGGTGCCCCAGGCAGTTCCCCAGTCCTCACCCTCAGCCATGCCCGAGTACATGGCTCTAGGCTGCAAACACAAGTGCAGGGTAACACCATGGCATACAGGTGTATCCCAGGTGCAATCACCCCCTCTGAGGCTTGGTGAGCTTGTCCCAGACAGAGTCAAGCAGCCTGTGGTGTTGATTGCAGTTCTGCTGCCACTCGCATCAGGTGCCAGTTTTATCTTTTCCTTGCATGGAGGAAGAGTTGAGCCTCTCAACTCTTCTAACATACAACATTTTCTAGCTATTTATATGTCTGTGCCACATGGTTTACAATCAAACTAATTTTGTTTGTATCACTTAGCAGAAGTTCTGTCTCCTCACATATACTCTAGTATTCAAAGAATGATACTTCTGCAGTATCTATCTGATATATAAATGTCCTGATGAAAATCAGAAATGGACAAATCAGCAACCATACCCCAAATGGATCTCAGCATGCAAGCCTTGACTATATAGAGCTTGATATATATGGGTACATGGGAAATGGGGCTGTTTCTTCTTCAAAATCTACCAGTGTAACTCAGAATTCCAGACACTACACAGGAATATGTGCAGACAGGAGACACAAGCTTTGTTACTATCTTTGTTCAAACTTGGGTACAAGCTACTGAGAAACCAAACAAAATACTATGCTTTTAGCTCTTCCCATTAATGTCTTGTTTTGCTTTTCTACATGTTTTTCACATTTCAACAAGTCATTCTAATACATGATCAGAAAAAGAAAAGGGAGGCTTTACAATACCAAAAAACTCATCTGACTTGAATAGTTCTATTTTTAAAAACATTGAAATGATTGAAAATTACTCTCTCCACAAGCTGAAAGATGTTTTAATGATAGATTTTGCATCAAAAATGCCAATCTTCCTGGTCAACAGTCCTGCCTTCAGTTTGCCGAGTCCTTCTTGTGCTTGAGGGAGGCCCCTTTGTGTGACACTCCTGTGCAGCGCACAAACAAACACACCTCCTTGTAGCCATAATTTGTAGCAGGAGTGCCCCAGAGGGTCACTGAGATGAGGCAGGTTAGAAGAATTGCTGGCTCAGAGTGCAGGATGGGTGATCCCAGGGGCCATGAGCGCCCACCACGGTGCAGGGTAAGGCCTGGCCCTGTGTCAGGGCTGTGGGACGCTGCCTGGGCCTGGCGCAGCCGGAAAGGCGCGAGAAGGACCTGATGTGGGGATCTGTGCGTGGAGTCGGTGGGTGTTTGTCTTTTGGATTGTCCAAGCTGTAGTGTATTGCACCAAGTGCAACACTAATCCTCTGCCTAACAAGCTGGGAATTGGCAGCTCCTCACCATACTGCATGTGTTGGAAGCCAAGGCTCTGCCTGGCTTTAGTGAGAGCCAGGGGGGCTAAGGGATCCATTGCCATCCAGGGCCTTGAACCGCTCCCCACTGCCTTCCTCAGTATCAGCAGCCTCCAAGCTGGAGAATGGAACCATAAACACTCCAGGTGAAATATTAAGTGTGAGTGCAGACCTGACAGAGACAGGCACTGTCGCCCTGATGCGGGTGCTGGTGTGACAGCAAGAGAGCAAACAGCAGGGAATTGTGAGGAAGCACCATTCCCAGGGTCACACTGCGGTCTGCCTGACAAAGAGGTATCAGCTTCGGGCAGAGATGGGGCTTTGTGCTGCCTCCCAAGCAGGGAGCAGAGGGAGCACTACCCTCCAGATGCTAGTGGGCTAAAGTTTTTCCACTGACATGTTGCTTCCTGGGATTGCTGTTTCTTCTTTTGTGTTTGTAGGTGTCTTTCCCATTACTGTTATGTGCACAGGTTGTCCTGAAGGCTGTCAGGGTTTTGGAGCTAAATCCTTGCAGCCACAAACCCAGTGAATCTCAAAAGGCATCTTGCAGTTTAAGATTGTCAGGCATTTCTAAATTTTGTGGTCACCAGGAGTTTCAGTACAGGGCAGATTTTTTTTGTCTGTGCCCTGAAAAGTTTTGCTTCCAAAAGATGTTGATTAAAAATTTTAATAGAGGTTTTAACAACCAAGTTACATGAAAATGCTCAGGCTTTAAGTACTGTCCCCAGCATTAATAACATTATTTGGAATACACTCTACATTTGTGTTACAATTATCCCCCAGTTTCTATTTTGTTTCTCTAGATCATCTTGCTTCCTTCAAGTATCCTGTCTCCATGATTTATTGCTAGATCTGCTTTGTCACCATCTGCTCTGCTATTGCTCAAGAAAGAACAAATCCCCAGAAAATATTACTGTCCAGACTAAGCACCATATAAGCATCCTTTGCACATTCAGCCAAACGTTGACTAATGGTGAGCTAAGCTATAATCACAAATTCCCTCCTTTCCTGTTCAGTACAGTTCAAATTCATATAAAAAACTTGGTGGAATTCAGCAATCCTCCTTGGGGATATAGGTTGCCATCTGTCTGGTTTCCAGTGGTACATTTAAAAAACATTTGTCCCATTTTCATAAAACATCCTGCTGTACAGAAACCATTTTAATATCTAATTACACAGCATTATATATCACATATGTCACAGCTAGAATAATTTGGCCTAAGTTTCTCTTATCTAGTCTGCTTTGCTCCTTTAAATTAAGTTATCCAAACACCTACAAATCCAACACTATGCCTCTAGCTGAGTAATTAAAAAAATAAAGAAGTAAATACTGAATTGCCTGAAGAATATTTTGGATTTAATTTGGTAATTTATATAAGATTTCAATTTCAAAAGGAAGCAACATTTTAAACTAAAGGTTAATATACTTACCATTGCATTAAAAAAAAAAATCCAAATTAGTGAAAGCAGACAAGAGAATGGCAAAAGGTATCAGTTACTATGGTGCCCAAATATATGCCAAAAATGTAGCAAAATAAATTATTTTTTCCCACTCCTCAAATCTTTCTAGCTGTCCCCAGAGGACAGTCACTCTGTGGTCAGTCAGGGGACAGCATCTTCCCAAGCCACCTCTGCTCAGGGTGCTTGATGCTACTCAAGCCTGTGGGAAGCTTCCCACTGACTTCACCAGGCCATGGTGCTGCCAGGGACCTTTGGAGAGGCCCTGGGAGAGGCAGCCAGGCTGCATCACAGCTGTGGTGCAGTCACACCCCTGGCCAGCCCCTGTGCCATCAGTAACTGCCCCTCTGAGCACCTTTACAGTGCAGTTTGAAGTGTCCTGGGTGCACAGCTGCTCTGGGAGCATTGTGATTTCAAGTGACACTTCTTGATACCAAAATCCCATGAAGCAGCAGCATTCCTCATCCTAGGCCTTGCTGTATTTCTGCCCTGCTCATACAGAGATGATGCCCCAGCAGTGCAGGCATGATGCCTAGAGCACCCTTCTTCCCCATGCCCTAGCCAGGATCTTTCTTCTTCTCCCCCAGAAATGGGGTGTTCCTCTTGAAGAGCTCCAGCCTGAGGGAACGAGACTGTCTTGAGAGCTGGAGCTGAACGAGAAGAGAGACAAATGTAAGTGAGAAAAAAAAATCCTTCCTTCTTCTACCCAGAAATTTAAGGAGAGCCCTTGGCCAAAAATGCTGGTATCCAGCACCAAGTTGTATCATGACACTTTTTGTGTTATCAGGTTCTGGAAGATTCAAATAGTATTTCCCACAGCTACCCCAAGGAGAACACTCACAGCAGACCACTCTTAAGATGAGATACAGATGATGGATAGCAGCAATTATATTTTTGAGAACAATTTTTTTTCTGTCTGTATCTAGTCAGAAAGCAGCTATCTTGTTCACAGCTATTTGTCTAAGAGAAACTATAAATTTAACTAAAATTCACAAGGAACATACACTCTTGAGGGTGGTGGAATACTTCCTTGTAATCACATTGGTTCTGTCACACTGAAACTGAGGCAAATTACTCAGAAGTCTCCCTCAATTTCTCTGAGAGTTCCAGAGAGATATGACACAAACATATGAAAAAAGAACATTGTTAATGATGGAGTGTGTAGTATATGATTTCCCCCCAAAACTCAGAATCACCTTAGAAGAACATGCAGCACCAAGAAGCTCATCCTGAAAGCAGCCAATCTTGATTAACTAGCCTGTCTCCTTGTGGTCTTCCATGTGAGAAGGACTCTGGCTGCTTTGCAAAGAAAGGGTCTGGTCTAAGGATGTGTCTTGAAAGTGAGGGAGAGAGGGAGTGGTTGAATACACAGAAATATCTGAGAGACTTAACTGCGTCATCCCTGGAGGGGGAATGGACTTCACCTAAGGCGTGTGACTGGGGAAAGGAGACTCACAGGACTGAGTCAGGACTCACAGGACTCCCCCAGGAGCGGTCATTGTTTGGTTGCACATCAGCAAGCATCATTTGTCTGATGTCCTGAGCACACTGTGGGCTCCCCATGACACAGAGGAGAGGCAGGACTGTCAGCAGTGCAGCACCGGAGGTGTACACGTGGTCAGAGCTACCCATCTCGTGCAAACAATGATTATTTTCATTATGTTGTTGGTGTTAAATTGAATTCACTGTGGTAAATATCAGACAGAGAGTGATGTAATTTAGAAAATGGACATGGAATGAATCCTCAGGAAGAATTGCAGAAAAGAAGAGAAAGTTTGTAAATTGCTAAGATTTTAGAGAACTTGTTCTATTCTAAAGACATCTCAGTAGGAGAGAAAAAGCTCTTTGTAGGAAAACTTCACAGGCATCAGATATTTCATTATACTGCTGAGCTAGTCAATGAGATTTAGAAAGTATTCAGATATCAATACCAAAGCCTATTTACTAACTACCCCCAGTGGTATTATTACAGTATCAGGTGCAGCTAGCCAGGAGAAAAATAATCTGATACCCATGAAAATTTATCAGCTGTTTCAGGACAGATTATCTGACCAAGAACAGTATGACTCTGAAGTTATCTCAGAGGAGACCTCTTGAGCTCTATAATATTCAATCCAACATATGAATGAGTAAAAAAGAATGCAGGTAAGTATCATAACTTATATTTCATTATAAGTCACATTATAAGATCTATGGCTCTTACCTCTTCAACTATCCAATTTAAAAAATACATAAATACGGAAGGAAAATGATCTCTAAATTCACCTTGGTGTAATTTGGCACTTTTTGCTGAGTGACAAAATTTTTAACTTCTTGCCCAGAACTTCATTTACACATCTGCTTGAGCACATTCACTCATACAAAAACCATGATTGCCAGAGCAATCGTGCTTACAGCCAGGCTACAAAATAATCCTCCATTTATGACTTGCCTGTGCACAGAGATCTAAGCACTCCAATAAAGGCAGGATTTAAGAGTCATTCCACTTCTCATCATGGAATTAATCAGGACAACTGATGGTAAGGCAGGCATTTAATAAGCAGATAACAGTCATAATTTTTGCACACATAAAGAAATAGTACCTGATGCCCCTAACCTGTACAGTGGGGCAGAAGTCAAAGGTTTGTATAAATTTATTAGAAATGAGAATGGAATAAAACCAAATAAATTACCTGTGTGATTATATTGCCTTTTGAATGAGAGTGGTCACAAGAGGCTATTGCTTTAAAGAAGTCTTAGCTCTAGAACAGTAAGGAAGCTGCTACTCTGGGCACCTACATGTTTCCCACAGAGATTCTTGTGTTGCCAGCTCCCTGCTGCTCATGTGCCATTAATTCACCAGTAGAACTCACAGCTGTGATCCCACTGATGCTTCCATTTTATTTGACTCAGTTAGAGTTCAAATAGGTCTCAGCATATTTACAAATCCTTTTTTGTGCTGAGTGTCCACTTGGCTGTGCAAGGAGCTAAGCAGACATTCACTCCTCATACTTTCAACAATATATCTAATCTTTCATCCCAAAGTGATGGGAACAGTTGGCAGCATTCTTTGCATAAACCTGAAGTATGCACTAAGACAAGATGTTAACTCCATTTTATGACTGCTGGCAAATGCAAGAGAGGAATACACATATATTCATTCTAGCACATACATTAAGAAACTTAATGAGCATTTTAAGAATCTCAAATTACCCAAACCAAAAAATATGAAGTGCTTTTTCATGATTTTCAAGACTGATAATTGTTTTAGTGTCTCTGTCTCAGTTCAACTTCTTTAACTAAATAAACCCCCCTTCAAAATATAACAAGTGTATTCAGTTTCAAACCTATGTCCTGTTTACCAGAAGTTACTCAATTATCTTTTAGGAAAAAAATGTTAAAATCTGCTTGGTTAGTTAATAAGAGAATACTAAATTAAGTCTACAAAATACAGATGCATCTTTGATTACAAACCAATATGACAAAATGAGCTGTATTATTAGAAAGAGTGAACCTGAACATTTTTATTCTTACTGTGCTAAAGACTGTGATTTCCTGCAGTGTGTTTTTAATTCCTAAAGGGCATTTGATGGAGGGTGTCCGAACAAGCCATTATGAAATGTAACATCCACAGCTGAGAGTGCCTGAGGACTGGGTACTGATGGCAGAACTACCAGTGTTTCATGTGAAAACATGAATTTTTATCCTATCTTAACTATTGGTGGTAAAGATCTGCAATTTGCTAGCAGAGGCTCTTGCAGAATAATTTTCTGATACTTAAGTTCAGCTCTGAAGTGCTTGTGTAATAGAGTGATGTTTAACCATACAGCATGTGAGCTGCAGAACAAAAGTTTAGGCTAAGAAAAAGACAAATAGCTGACTGCAGAGAAGTGCAATTATTCATAATTTGAAAATTGTGTAGAGAGTGCATTAGCTTCTGAACAATTAAAAAAAACTTCTCATGGAAGTGTAAGATTAGGTCATAACTAGGTTAATCTAAATGGTGTTTGTTTGTTTCACTCCTTGGTACTCTAAAGTATAGGATTTATAACAGGTCTATTAATCAAAGTGATGGGAGAATAAAATATTCCCACTCAGCCAGGAAGGCATCAAGGCAGTATCAAAATCATAACATTTTAATTTAAAGCTGTCTATCTGGACTTTGGAAATGTTTAGACTATGCAACCAAAAGTTAGAAACCAAACATTTGAACTGAGCTGATAAAAAGTGATCATTAATTGAGGCTGAAGTCAACAATCTGGCACTGAAGAAATTTTTTAAGCCCCTGAGCCAAAAGTCTGAAGTAAGATATCCAAAGCAAGTTTGTAATAATTAATCATCAATTCAGGATGAGATAAGCTCCTTGAAGGAAGCCAAACATGGGTAATACAGGGGACTACAGGCAGTCTGTACAATAAATGTTACCTTCTCTTCTGAGAGGGAGGCTAATCGTGACCCATAATTCAGCTAATTTAGGACTAGTTTTTATAACAGGATTAACAGTAATTTAGGGCTGAGACTACTGACTATTATTGATGTTTTCAAAGATTTATATAGACATGCCAGCTATCAAACCCAGCTGTTGGAGCAGTTGTGCTGGGCAGTGTACTCTCACATATTAGTGCCAGCACTCACTCCACTGGTCTCAGTCTAAACCCTACTGGCTTGTTACTAGAGGAGATGCACAAACAACCTCAGTAATTAAGTGATAAACACAAGTGGGATGCTCTAGTTCACCCAACAGCAAAGGGCTCAGAACCAGGTTATGAGCAGATCATGCTGTGTTGAGCACTGGGGATATTCAAGGGACAACCTGTGGGCTTCTGGAGGTCTGCAAGGCCCACAGAAGTGGATGATAAAAGCAGAAGCTGCATTCCTGGTTCTACCTCTATGGCTGCTTTTGCCTTATGCAATGGTTCCCAGTTTCTTTGATCCACCTAGTGTCCTTCAAAAGCTTCTTAGAAAGGACAGCTGTGCGTAGGATAGAAGATACAGGAGGGGAGCTGAAGGAGGACTCTTCAGTGATGTATTTTCCCTAGATTTTTTTTTTTTTCACTTGCAAAAAGTAGCCCTGGGGAGCCAGTAACATGTTGCCGATGTGTTGCTGACAGAAGCTGTGTGTGTGGTATGCTGGACACCCTCCTGCTGCTCTCCTCCAGGACTGGGTGACACATCCCTGTGACACATCCCTCAGGCTGTGCCTGCAGCCTTGCTGGGTAGGTGGGACCAAGACTGTCCTGTACTCATCACCCATCCTTCCAGCTCTTGGGAATGCAAAACTGGGCAGGGAGGAGAGGTGGGAGACCACTGGAGAGAGGTAGATACAGGTCAGGAGTGGGGGGGAGAGATTGCTGTGGGAGGAAACACCCGCTTCCACCAGAGCCGGGATCTGACACGGTGCTCTTGCAACACTGCACAAAGTGGGCTGCAGGGATGTCTGCAGCCTGGCATTCCCCTGGGAGCTCTCCCACCAGGAATGGGACATGCACTCCTCCCACCCTCTTTCGTGGTTTCACCAGCCTGTTCTAAGCACAGCCTTGATGTTATAAACATCATTCAGAGAAATAATTACTCTGCACACTCCGTGTCATTTCTCTGTCCTCACACAACAGTCATGCACAGTCTGTATCACAATGCCTCTTTTGCAACACATGCTCTGCACTAACAGAAACTGCTGCCAGAAGGGGAAAAGCCATGACATTTTTTGGTTATGAATACCCTCTCTCACGTCTCCTGGCGATAAACCGCTCCTGCCATATCCCAGGCCTGCTCCGTAGGTGGCAGTGTGCAGTTACTTTCTGTGGAATATTTACATATTAGCTGCTTTCTTGACATTTGCTGGAAAACTACTTCACTCAGTAAACACAGAAAACGATAACATTGAAGACTATATTTAAACACTATAAATTTCGTATCTGAAATTGGAGTATTTGTTAAGTGTTTGCTGTAAACTTCAGCGTATCGTAAATCCAGTTCCTTTTATAGGTCAGATCCCAGAAGAAATCTAAGCGAAGAGACTGAAATGTAGATAAGCAAAAGAAAATTTCCTCAGGCTGTTGTATATAAAAATAATAAGTAATACTTAGAAATAAAGTTATTAATTCCCCAAACACATGACTACATTCAGTCTACGTGAATACTTTAAGTCAAATTCAAAAGCTAAAAATTTTAAGTCAACATTACTGCTCTCCAACATAACTAATGTGTTCACCAAAACATTTTATGAATCTCCTCATAGTTCTTGAAAGTTTTAGTCTTTTTTAGTTTTCTACATGGCAGAGTATAGTCTGTACATGTTTTCCTACATAATTTTTCCTTGAGTAACAATCAGGCTTCACAATTGCATTGATTGCTACATGGTGATAATGCTCTAAACCTCAAAGGGTGAAATGGGCTTGTGCAGACCCTGCTGTTTGTGTCAGAGAATCATAGAATCATAAAATGGGTTGGGTTGGAAAGGACTTTAAAGGTCATCTCATTCCAACCCCCTGCCATAGGCAGGGACACCTTCCTTTAGACCAGGTTGCTTAAAGCCCTGTCCAACCTGGCCTTGAACCCTTCCAGGAATGGGACATCCACAATTTCTCTGGGCAACCTGTTCCAGTGTCTAGCCATCCTCACAGTAAAGAGTTTCTTCTGAATACCCAATCTAAACCTCTCCTTGTTTATGTTAAAACTGGTACCCCTTGTCCTATCTCTATTTGCTCATGAGAAAAGTCCCTCTCCAGCTCTCTTGCAGGCTCCCTTTTGGTACAGGAAGGTGCCATAAGGTCTCCCTGGAGCCTACTCCTTTCCAGGCTGAACAACTCCAGCTCTCTCAGCCTGCGCTCATGGTGCTCCTTCCCTCTGATCATCTTTCTGGCTCTCCTCTGGAGTTGTTCCAACAGCTCCACATCTTTTCTATGCTGGAGGGCCCAGAGCTGGACACTGCACTCCAGGTGGGGTCTCACCAGAGCAAAGCAGACAGGCAGAATCCCCTCCTGGCCCTGCTGGCCATGCTGCTTTTGATGCAGCCCAGGATGTTTTTGGCCTTTTGGGCTACAATAACACATTACCACCAGGTATCTATGTTTTCTAAATGTCACTGAAGTACAGTTGATGCCAGCCAGGAGGGTTTGAGCTGGGCTTCAGGACTGGCATCTGATAACTACAACTACACATGTAGGAGAACATGAGATACAGCTTTGTTCCTTCTCCCAAAAGTTTTATCTCCCCAGAAGGAAAATTTTGTGGAGACCAAGATAGGAAAGGATAAAGTGTGCATAGGGCTGTCTGGCTTGAGCAGAAGTCACTCCCAGGCTCACTCAGGAATGCCTAACAAGGCACTAGGTCCAATGTTCCTGTGCAAGTGTTTTGCTCTTCATTGCAGCACAGAGATAAGCAGAGTGGATATCAGCACCTGTGCTGTTTTGGCTGGGATAGAGTTAATATCTTTAGAGTAGCCAGTATAGGGCTGTGTTTGGATTTGGGCTGAGAACAGCATGAGGGAGCAGCTATAAGGGTCTGAACCACAGCTGGGGTTAAACCATCACAGCAACACAAAGGCAAATGAAATGCTGTCCTGAAAATGCAGGGTAATACCATTTAGAGAGGTACATTCAGACTTCTTGACAGGACTTCCAGTCCACAGTATTATTCCAGAGAAAAGGACAGCCCAATGAAGACATCTACTTATGTTCAGTTGCCATCAAAAAATTACCAGCAAAATATTTTGAAAAGAGTATTGGTGTGTCTGCTCTAGGCTTTGAGTTAAAGCCAGTCCCCAGTTATTACTGGCCCAAAGTTTAAAATTACTATATATTGGTCTCACTAGAGAAGACCTCTTTCTGATACATAAATCTTGTTTGGATAAAATTTGGGAAAGTGCACTTCAGTACAAGACCCCGAAATATTTCCTCTGTGCACGTCCTGCTCAGCCAGACAGCCTGTGCCTAACAGGCTGCCCACTGCATGGGGAGGTGGAGGTGGCACTGCTGCAGGGCTTCTTACCTCCCCTGAAGCACTCCTGGACAGCCACAGAGACTGGATTAAGTGAGTGGCAGGACTTGTCTTGCTTGGGATCTGGAAATGCAGCATACCAGGAGCAACAAGAATCTGAGCACAGCAACTCTGTTTTTAGCATTCAGACCTGCTATTTAATGCCCACGATAAATTTGCAGCAGCAGTAATATAAGTATTTTTTTAAATTCTTGTTTGCACTATTAAAATATTTAATAAAGTTATCCCTTTGGTTGCTGATTCAAGTGTAAGGGACCAGTTTAGTTTACCAGGTTTATTGCTACAGAGGAGTTACTCTTTTAATTCCAGAGGCTCCATTGCCTATGAGTTATTTGTGTACAACTTTCATGTGTAATAAGCAAACTACTAGTGCTAGATATTAATATATCCTACAAAACAAGCTCTCCCTTAGTTCTTTAAAGGATGTATCCTACTTAAGGCTAAAGGTGCTCCATAATGTGTCCATTTGGAGATTACTTTGAGCATTATTTGTCAGTTATTCTCATGCTTTAATTTCATAATAACAAAAAAAGGAAACTGCATATTTTTAAACTTAGGTGTGTGTTTATTAGGCACTCAGCTAAGGATTGAAACAGTGCCCTCATATGCAACACTATTTATTTTGGAGAAAAAGAAAAAATCATTGGTATGTATTAATTTTTTATTTTTGAATGTTCCTCTTTTTCTTCCATGGTGTGAGTAAAAAAAATCCGGTTGTCTTCATTGCCTGGTAAACACATTTTTTTCCTACACTTTTCTACACTCAAATGTCATGTTCTCTCACATCCTTTCACCTTTTTTTCGTCATTAATTCTGTTTCAAGGAAAAAGAAATGCACAGTCTGGTACAGTGCAAAGCAGGCCTGATGCTATCTCTCTCCTCTCTGGCCTTTCTGTTGCACTATTCATTAATATGACTGTTTGGGGGATTAGGGAATTGCCTGGCAATAGTATACTGAGCTTTTCACCTCTAGCTGGTAAGCTTGGTACTGTTTGAAAATGACTGCAGCAGTTAAGATTATTAGGAAGTATAGTTATTTACTTGCAATAACTCATTTTTTTTCTCTGCAAGTTACAGAGAAGGAGCTCTGTGCCAAATCACAATTGATTTAACAATTTTCAGGTGAAACAGTGGTCAAACTATGGCCATTTTTCAATCTTTTTTTGGCTGTCAAAATATTTCCCCATGTTCAGTGTTTTGAAAACAGCTGTTAGAAATACAACAAAGCAGTCATTTTTATACTTTATTTTTACTTTTTGTTTTGGTTTTTATTAACTCTTGCTCTACTAGTGGTTGGTGGAATTACACACCAGGCTTTTTTTAGAATCAAGAATTGTTGCTTGGAGAATTTGTTTCTGAATTCCAAAGCACAGGAACTTATGGTTTAAAAGTAAATTAAACACTTCTTCAGAAAACCTTGCCTGGTAGCCTTAAGACAGGCTGTTTTTAGCCACAGCTGGAGTGAAGAAAGGCTAGTTGCACATCATGTAAAATCACCAATTCCTACCTATTCTAGACATCTGTCCTTGCTCTTCTAACAGCTCTGTGCCCCCCTGGATTGGAGATAGAGAGCACCCCTGTGGCTGTGCAGAGGAGATGCATTCAGCACACCTGAGTTACTGGATGTAGCCAAATTCCTCCATCCTTCATCACAAGCTCTCTGCTGAGCTCAAAAGTGAGGCAGGAGTGATCTTCTGGAGGATAGATGGAGGGTGGCTGGGATAATGTGTTCCTCAAATAGGGATGGCTGCATTGCTGGCTTAAAAATATCTTCTACTCTTGGTGTCCTAGGAGGACAATGGTGACTTCTGAGGTCTGATCCTAACTCCTCTGCCTTGCAGTGCTACAGACTTCAGATAAGGAGCCATTACGGTGACATGTGTACACGTGGATCAAGATTCCAGTAATCCAACACTCTGCTTGCTGAGAGAGCCCTAAGGCACTTATGATTAATCTTACTTACTTGGACAGTCATGAGGCAGAGATAACCTCACTTCTACGTTTTTTTCCACAAGCTGTAACCAGCTTTCTCAATAGGATACCTGTGGGCAAGACTAAGTGGTGCTGCCTTCAACCGCTGGTTTATGTAACCTTACCCCTCAAATATTCCTCAGACACTCCAGAAAACATGGTGATATTCCTGATTGGGGTGGGAAACCACATAGTGCTGGTCAAATCCCAGGGATAAATCATAAAAGGTTGGCTGTCAGAGCTGCAGTCTCCAACCCAAAACAGAATAAAACATTCTCTCCCCCCAAATACAAAAGGATACCGAAAAAGAAGCAAGGAAAAAGAAAGAAGAAAAGCACCACATTTCCCCTTGATTCAGTCAACCAAAATGCACTTTATGGGCCTCATGGGTCTGTTTTAATTTGCTGATGTAGGCAATAGGATGAGGCTCTGCAGCCAGAGGAGGAGCAGAGGTGCTGGCAGAGCCTCCCTGGGACGTGGGGCTGAGTCTGGGGCATCTCCCAGAACTCCTGCCAGCCCTTCCAGCCTGGGACACGTGTGTGGCCTGGCAGGGGACAGGGATGCTTGTGGCCTGGCAGGTGGCTCTTCCAGCAAGGCAGCTGCAGGAAGGGTGTTCTCACAACCAGCCAAGAATAAGGATATCATTTTAGAGAGCAGCTACAGGGTTTTATTCAACACAGTCTTTAGATGTTTAATGAAGCAACTCACGTAGCTCAAGAGCTTGCAATTTACATGGCAAATTATTTTGGTTTTATTTTTAAAGGAAAATCTGCTTGCACCAGGCTGTTTTTAGAAGCTGATAATTCAATTTGGCCTTTTTTACTCTTCAAAATCCGAGACAAAATTTAATGAAGAGCTGGGGTGGAATGACTGATCCTGCAAGACATGACCATCAAGAAAGATATGAGCTGAGCCTATCTGTCATTGCTCTTGTCAAGACAGAAGTGTGACATTATCTAGGAATGTCTGGGAGATTCGGTCTCTGCCTGGACTCTAGTAGCCAAGCCAAAGTTCTAAGATTTACTTACACTGGCAGTGCCTGCCTGGAATTGTATTAGGATTTGCTCTCATGCTATAGCTTCATGGGTCACTGGCTTGCTTTATAGTCTGAAAGAATGCCAGAAGTACACTAGTGAAATCAGGGCAAAAATAAAAAAAGAAAAAAAGCCCAAATCCAGAAAATGGAATGTCGCAATATTATTATTAGGAAGTATGAATATGTTTAAGAAGATTTTAATATCTGTTTTTACAACTAATCTATTTGGCAGTAGTGAGGTAATTACTGTGTGCAGGGAGGCAATGATTTCAGAAGTCATTTAAGAAAAATTGTTTGATCTTGCACAGAAGCAGTTGAGGAGTACTAGAGTACTATAATGTGTTCTCCCCACAGGTTTGCTGTGGAGACAGTAAGAAAAGCCTGGTAAATAATAATACCTTAAAATATAATTAAAGTATCTTCTCTCCCTATTATGTAACTGATCTCACCTTCATTAATTTTAATACTGAGCTTTGTAAACAGCAACAATCAGAACTAGACAAGCTTTTAAAAACAATGTTTCTCGTTCAAAATTAATGTGATGTAATTAAGTTGATGACACATCACCTGGAAGCTGGAAGGTTTTCTAGGAATAAATAATAGGCAGAATCAGCACTGATACTTTGCAGGAGCATCACCCAACAAAAACCAGCCTAAAAGTAAAAAAAAAGAGCTATCCAATGCCCTCAAACTGCAGATGTAGGATGCTCAACAACAGTTTACATGAGAGGTTTTTTTCTGTATTCTTAATTAATCGTGGGTTTCATTTAAAGCAAATGACAGAAATCATTGCAATTTAATCTGCAAGCATGTCAGACTGTTTAAGGATGTGGTTGCTCAGATGCAACCTTTACAGAAAGGGAAGCAGGACAAAGGCTTTTTCTGTCTAGGTCAGAACAATCCAGTTCACCTCCACTATAGTCACATCACATTCTGCAAGCTGTCAGTATTTCAGAGAAAGGAAAAAGACCAACGAAGTCAGTCAGGACCTCAGCAGTTTATACTGCTCATGTATCTTCCAAGTTTTTCAGGCTGGCAGTGTTTTCAGGATCAATCCTGAAATCTGCCTCTGACTTACTGGGTACAAGGGAGATAAATCCACTTGTGTGATTGAAATGCCATTTACCCACACAAAAGTAAACCAACCACACACACTTGCAAATCCACACTTTAGAAACTCTTAAAATATTTTTCTTGCAGGATGGGGAGATTTGGGATTCAAATAAAGAAAAGGTTAATTATGCCCATTTGCAGGAGACCCAGTACAGCTGCCATCACCACAGGGGAGCGGAGAATAGCCTCTGCCTAAGGAATCACAAAGACAAACATTTTTATCAACAATCCAAGCACTAGAGATGGAACAAAAAAGGAGAAATAAACCCAGGTCAAAGTCTTCCTAATGTCTGTGAACTGGGAGCCTCCTCAGTGCCCCCACCCCGAACTCAATCACTGCAGTTCCTGTGGTAGATTAATATCTGAAATATCTCTATATCTCAGGAGGGTTTTTTCAGACCACTTTCTTTTTTTTGGAAGCTGATGAATTAATTAGCAAAATCAACATTTGAGCTGTGAAATATTTACTCATTGACTGCTACCAAATGGGGCTTTCCTGCAAACTTGAGAGGACAGCTCTGTTGTCTCACTTTCCTCTGCACCTGAGACAGCTAAATGCACCATGAAGACCTTACTGAGTTCCTGCTCCAAGCCTCATCCTGGTCAACACAGAGATTCCTTTTGACCTTCCTGGAAGTTGGATTAGGTCTTTAAAAGTCATACATTTTAAAACATTCCATGAAGGTTATGTTTGCTTTAAAACCACGGTGAAGTAAATGCAAAACTGTATTAATATTTAACATTGGCTTATAAAAACTAGAAATTTGTAGTCAGGACAGATGGAAAAAGTTTAATTCACATCATCATTTCAAAATGAAAATGTAGAGGAGGACAGAATATGAAATTTTCACCTTCAAAATCTATTTGTTTTTCTTTTATATCCAGTTTTGTAATTTCTATAGCCATATCTGTTAAATAGCCATGAAAAATATTTTTCATTTATGCAATCTTTTATTTACTTTTCTGATTTGGTGGTACTGGTTATACATACAAAAATCCAAACAGGAAAAAAAGGGTCAGAGGGAAAAAGAAAAGAGAATAGATTAGTTAAAAGAAAAAAAAAAACACAAATATTGTGCTTGTGGACTATTTAGGAGTTGGCCAGAAGTCTAATGTCTTGATAGATGGTTCTGAGTGCACAGTTTTATTGCTGGTACACAGCACACTTTGTTCCTTTTGTTTGACTAAACTTGCCAACTTTGGAAATTAGTGACATGGGCATTCAAAATGCTGGACAAGTGGTCAGACTCTGATATACATATTCATACCCCAGTGGTAAATGATGTCAGGAAGTTTCAGATGCAGGAAAAAATGCATTCTTTCGTCCAGCACAGCTTTAATACAAGTTTCATAAGCACTTTCACCGTTTGAGCAAGAGTGCCTCTTAGATAGCACACAGGGGAGACATCATTTAAAGAAATGTTTCTTTGCTTGAACCAGAAGTCCAAATCTGCTCAGTTCATTTAAAATGTTTTTTTCCTCTAGAATAAATGAATAAGCAGTTCCTTTTGTGGTTTTTGCTCGGTGACTTGCTATTATTCTTCCAGCAGAAAAAGGATTGGATTCTCATATGAACAGATGTGTTCCTCCTCCCTAGCCCCACACTCATTCTCTCCCTTTGGAAAATAGAGGTGACAGGCCTGGTGTTTGACTAAAAGAGGCTATAAATCTTCTGGGGATATGCAGTTATGTCTTTGTACATAAAAAGTATTGAGGAAGGGAAACAGGTTAAAAAGCAAAAAGTCCTTGTAATAAATCACACGCCGCACTTGGTTTTTTAACCCTTAGGAGCGCGGGCCGGTTTAATAAATTGCCGGCACAGAGACCCTTCCGATGGTGGCGGCCGCAGCTCCGGGGCGCCGCGGGGTGCGTGGGACGGGAGATGCCCGCGCTCCCGCTCAGCCCTTCGCCCGCAGAGGCCGCGCACCGCCTGCCGAGAGGAAAAGCCCTCGGAAAGCGAACGCTTCTCCGGCCGCAGCCTCGCTGCCTCCGCGCCCGGCCCCGTCCGACCGACAGGTACAGAGCGGGCGCGCCCGAGCCGCAGGGGCCGCGGCCGGCGAGCTGCGGGGCGCTGCTGCGGG
>VZRX01000977.1:56983-79040 GCA_013398075.1 Notiomystis cincta
CGCGGGGGCACCGGCAGCCGGATCCCTCCTGAGTGGAAGGCGCCCTTGTGTTTTAAGTTGGCATCGGCAAATTCCGGTGTGTCTGTGTAACTTTACTGCTCCCGGAGGTGTGAGTGAGCCCCGGCGCTCTGCACGCAGCACAGCCCCACCGTGCCAGTGGCCGTCAGTTTCCCAAACAAAAGAATCCGGCAGCGCGTACGGAGACTGCTTTCCAAGTCACACGTTCTGCGCTTATCTTCCACCTTAGGAAAGGAAGCGATTTAACAGCATCTGCAGCATTTGAGCTTCGCCTGTAGATTCGGGCTGTTACACTGGACAGTCCCGGCGATTTGAGGGATGAGGGAAGGGGAGAGGAGTGAGATTCTTGAGCTATACCTAACTAGAACCAGTGAACGGGACACGGTGTAGACAGCTTTTACCTTTGGTAAATATTAAAACTGTCAACAGAAAGAAATTTTTACTGGAACATACAGGATTTAAACTCCGATTTTGTTTCAATGATAAGATTTTAATGTTCTGTCTTCTGAGCAGATTGGTATGTTATTGGGACTGAAAGGATGTGGGGCTTCATAAACACTGTGGAGTTTATTTCTACACAGAAGACCAGTTACTTAAGTGGGCTAATTTGCACGGCTTTTCTTCTTTCTTCTCCCAGAACCAATCTACGTCCCGTTCCTCATTGTTGGATCAATATTTATTGCCTTCATTATTGTGGGCTCGCTGATAGCAGTTTATTGTTGCACATGTCTAAGACCTAAACAACCATCCCAGCCCATACGGTTTTCTCTGCGGAGCTATCAGACCGAGACTCTTCCCATGATCCTGGCCTCCACCAGCTTCAGGGCACCGTCCAGGCAGTCCAGTACGGCCACCAGCTCCAGCTCCACCGGCAGCTCGGTTCGCAGGTTCTCCTTCCCCCGGGCAGAGCCGGGGTGCCTCGTGGCACCCTCACCTCCGCCCTACACCTCAGGCTGCTTCCAGACAGCCCACACAGTCCACCTGACCCAGCCCTCGGGATTCCTGGTGTCTCCGCCCTACTTTGGGTATCCTCTCCAGCCAGAGCCTGCCCTGCCTGGGAAGAGCTGCTCTGATTTTACTCAGAGCTGAAAGACGTGAAGAGGTAATTCAGCCTTTGCACCCACAGGGACTGCTGCTGTTGGGTGTCACACGGATGGGCTCTGTGGCTGCAGGAGTCAGAACTGTTCCTCTGGGTGAGTTGCCCTCAAAAAGTGAGGGTCTCACTTGAAGATTGCATTTCCCAAACTTGGGTCACGCTTACAAAGGACTTGTAAAACACTCCAAACAGTTGCTCAAAAACAGGACCGCTCTGCCTAACTAGTGCAGAGCGTCTTCAGAGACAAGTAAAAGAACCATGTTGGAACAAAGGTACTCAGTGTTATAAACGACATTTTACCCTAATGCAGTTAACTTAGTTAACCAACAGTGTCTGCATTCCGCTGGTAATAATCAGACTAGTTCTATAAAGCAGCAATAAGCCTGAGAAGTAAGAGAGGAGTAATACTTATTAAAGAAGATCCTTGAAAACATCTGACTGCTTACCAGTTCCTTGAACAATGAAAGGAAGAGGAAGAATTTTATTAGATATCAAAATGCAGAGATTTTTAAAAAATACACATAATCTACCAGAATTTACACTGCGTATTTGTATCAGTAAATTTTAACGATGGTAGATAAAACCATTACTAATTAGGCTAGTTAAAGATCAGACAGTCCCACATAGCCAAATTATCTATGAGGAAAGCAGATTGTATTCAGAAATATCACCAATAACTTCTCCACATAAAATTCTAAAAATAGCGTTCTACTAAAGCATTCTTCAGAAGGAAGTATTTATTGTCAGGTGTTTGCTCAGCAAGTCTAAGTTGGGCAAACTGATTATGAAGTTCTCTTTGTAAAATTAGCCATGTATAAAATGTAAAGACAAGTTTGTAATTTAAAATGTATTTACACCATTGACATTACTAATTATTTAGTAGTAACACACAAAAAAAATTACCAATAAACTGTGTGGTTGAAATTTTGTGTCATCAGTATGACTCTGTACAGGTAGTGTTTGTTGAATTTGGTTGGTGTAACTATTTTGTATTTTTTCCTGGTAAAATAGTTTATTCTGCTTTTTAAAATTATTTACTACTTCAGCTGCACCTGTTGTGATTCAATATAATATAAAATTCTGACTATATAGCAAACTAATAGAGTCATTTATGTCTTTTACATGCAGCTGCAGTGAAAAAGTGGTGAAAACGACACTGATTAGTTGGGTATTTTAGATTAAACATCCTGCACTAGGAATAAATTCTGTTTGCCCTTCTACATTCCTTCACCTAAGTAAACCAACAAACCAAATGGAAGAAGAAAAAAAAGCATCTAAACCAAATACATGCAGTAAGCAAATGGAAAATACACAAGAAAAAAAAGCAGTCATTAAAGGGCTTCTCTGTACACTTATTTTTGTGAAAAAGCGAAGTCATTCTGTGGGTCAGAATCTACAATATCAGAAGCTGAGCTTTCCTATTTTGTCAGCCCCAAACTCCCTGTGTGTAGGGTCTGTTGAAGTACATTACAGCTGACCTATTTAACAAGTAGCTTAGAAAAGCTTCATTGGTTCTTTCTCAAGAGTTGAATAATTTTTTTCGTAGCAAACATCTAGTGATCAGTAGTTAGGACAAAAATATTTCAAAATAACCCTTTTAATATGCTTTTTATTGCACAATTAGCATTACACTCCAAAAGACATCACTGCTGGGAATGCAGTTTCTAAGCAGAAAGACAAGTTCTATACAATGATGTTTTAAGTAATAGGCTCTAGCTTGAATGCTGTAATTGTTAATTACAACCCAAATCATGATATCCAGCTGTGTGTACATTTTGCAAGACACTAGAAATTAGATTTTGAGTATTCGGGAAATTAATTGAGAGTTAAGTGTCCTGGCTTGTAATTTTATTTTAGAAACAATCTTCAAGGAAGGGGGCAAGAAAAGTTTTTCTTGCCTTTGATGAGGTTTCATAGGACTCTTCACTGCCTATTTTGAATGGCTATGAAATATGGGACTTTGTCAAGTAACTTTCTGGAAAAATCATTGAATATTTCAAGAGGTATCAGCTGTCTTGTTCAGACGCATACTGTGAGAGGTGCTGATCACTCCTGTATACAACAGAAACAGCAAACTAATTCAACTGTATTTTTTTTACAAATTATACTTAGTCTCCAAATAGAAGAAATCCTTATCTAGTAAACCAAGGCAACACAGACCCATTCTGGAAGCAGAAATGTGATCAGTTTTAACTAAGAAGGGGCAATTGATGTACTTTTCAAGAGCAATTAGCCATCAGAGCCACTGACACAGGTGGTGAGTGGCTGAAATTCAGTGTTTTCCTCAAAGAAAGGCTGTACACAGCAAAGTTGTGAGTTTGGCCAGTCACTGCCCATTACCATTTGGTGCTGTACAGGCCAGGCTGCTGCACTGTGGTGGCCTCAGAGGGCTCTGCAGCCAGTTATTGATGATTTAACTTAGGGACAGATTTTTGCTACGCTTGCATACAGCCTTAGATTTGACTGATTATTCAGCCTAAGGAGAGCTGTGAAGTTTGCCATGTAGCAAGAAACTCAGCATAGCAGGGAAGACTCCTCTGAGCCACTTCCTTTCTTCCCCTGATGCTGTGTAATGGGTTTGTCCTCACAGATTAGTTGAAGAACTTGATTCACAGGAATAATTTCATCGAATCAGACTTACACAAGTCTGTAAGTTTATAGAGTGTTAAGTATTTCACAGATCAGTAGCCAGACTGCAACAAATCCTGCAGATGTGGTTCTTAGGGTGGGAAAGATCATGTGTAGTTGAAATAGCTGTACGGTAAAACAGTTGAGGTGGGGATTATGCACCATCTACAAACAGATAGACAAAGGAGAATCTGTAAATGAGAAAAAAGATCTATTATTGTTCATGCAGTTACAGTAGCAGTGACCTATATAAGCTGAAGGAAGAGGAAAGGAGGTGGCCAGGATACAACCCATGGACAGAAATGCTTTTGCCTGTGCCAGTAGTTTCCGACCCAGATGGATTTGGTGTGCAGGCGAGAATGCTGAATTTCCTTCCTAATGGAAAGAGCCTTTTGGCACTAGACACTCCTATGATTTATAGGAATAGGAAATTTTCCTAAAACTTGCAGACAGAACAGAAATGGCATTGTGATAGCACTTTAATGACTAATGAAATGGTTCGAAGGGCTGGATGTATGTTTGAACTGAAAGCAATTGCTCGCTATCAGAAGTAACATTTACAGGCAGTACTTGCTTTACTGCCATGTTAACAAAGTAGATTTAACTATTTCTTTTGGAATTCTGGAGTTAGTTCATACTCCTTTTCTAGCACTACACCAATCTAAAATCAAAATGAAAGAATATTCACACTCATTAAATTGATTGTTGTCATTCACACAGGAGGCAACAAAAGCTTTGATTGCCATTAACTGTAATGACTTAGATGAAACCCAAGCCTTCTGTGGATAATGAGCAATAGTGACATGCCATTTGTCTTGTGTTTCCACAATTTGAGATTCCTAAGTGTGTACCTCCAAAATGCATCAAGACTTTCCAGTGCTAGGAAAAACATTACAAATACTTGCAAGAATGTCTGAAGGGTTCTGTTTGAAACTAGGTAAGCAGTACAGTATGTGGCTATGTAAACTCATGGATTATTTGTAACACTAATCCCAGTGGAATTAAAAAAAAAGTGACAATTTCAGAAGTATTTTGTCATTACTGCTCAGTTACAGCTTGACATAAGGACATTAGGGAACATTAAGGAGATGAAGTTGGTTTTCAGTGCTTTTTGCTGCCTATTGCAATGTGCTGTCTGGACTTGAGCTCCTCTGAACAACACGTCTGCTTTTGAGGGAGCCACTGCTCCACAGTATCACACAAAGTTTTTGACTCACAGCTACACCCAGGCTGTAATTCCATGCTAACCTGTTTTCATTAGCAAAGGCAGGCAAGGAAATGCCTTTCTGTTCTTTTTGTTCTTTCCATCTATGACTTGTGCAAAATTCAGGGGACTGTAGTGCAAATTAGGTTAGTGAAATGATTTTAGCTTAAAAATAATGTTTCCTGTATGAAAGGAGGGAAAGGATTTCAGAGGGACCCTGGATCATTATAAACTGGACTATAAACTGAATAATTTCAATGGCCTCATGACTGCCAGGTTAATAAAGGTGGTAAAATATTATGAGGTAGAATATCCTTAAACTAGCTCTGCTACTACAGACTGGATCTTGTGCAGCTAGCACCATCTAAGATGCATCTATTATTGAACCTGCTTGGACAGAATACAAAATAAATTGTCTAGTGTATATATAAAAATCAGTCACTCATCTACAATCAACACTCAGCTAAGGTTTGGATATATTGATTTTTTTCAGTGGCAGGCTGTTAGAGGGAAGAAATACCAGCTATTATCAAACCCAAAGGATACAGTATTTACCACTGTTGTCTGAAAAGGGAGGTGATGATGTTTCCTTATTCCTACTCTTATCATTCCTGCTCCTTTTTTTTTGGTGTTTTTTTTTTAACTTTTCTGGACTTCATGTAAGAACTGAAAAAGACATCCCAAAATAGGCACTTAAAAAAAAAAAAACTCTGAAAAAGCCTTAAAACAACTTTCTACTTTTTCACTTTACCTTAAAAATACAAGAACTCTATGGCATTTGTGAAATACTCCTTCTGGTATGTCTTGTTTTAAAGAATTCAAGCCCAAGAATGATGAGATATGTTTTCCTCTGAAAATAATCCCCAGCATTTCCAACCAATCAAGTCAACATAACTTATTAATTTAATGGCAAAGTTTATTCATTTTTTAACAATTAAAAGACAAAACATTTAAAATTTGCAGTTCAAAACATGCACATTCACCAAATGCCAAATGACATTTAACACTGCATTGAACTGAATGTGTTACTAAAAGAACTATTTAAAAAACACAGTGCATTTAACATCCAGTTAAAACTAAACCTGAGAAACTACCATAAACACCGAGTCAAAAAATCTTCATTCATGCAGCTTCATAATTTCCACAACAGTTTCAGCAGTAATGGCTTAGTGGAGCTGTAAAACCTCACTTTATCTTGAATGCAAATTTTGCTGTTTCAGACTGACCGCTTTCTGCAGCGGTTCATACATATCAAACACTGAAAATCGTAATGAAAAATTATGTTGAAGTAGAAAAACAATATTAATGCATTTATGGCTTCTATGCTATATTAAAGAAACACCATAAAATATGATTTTTTTTAAAAAACAAACTTGTTCTGGTCACAGCTTTGCAAGTACAAATCACACTATACACGGAAATACTTTTATTTCAGTATCCACCCTCAAAAGTGCCCAACTTCACACATCATTGCTCAGATGAGCAGTCCTTATACTCACAAGCAGTCCAGTTGAAGCCTATATGAGTAGTGGTTTGCATAAGCAGGAACCAGGTTTGGAATGCTAAAATATTCCTTTGTTTAATAAAGATCTATTGGTTAACAGCGAGGAAACTGGGGGAGCGAGGGCAGAGGGGGGGAAGGAGAAACTCATTTGTTGAGTTTTGTTACCAGTGAAAACATCCAGTACCAAGGAAGCTGAACTGACAAACTCATTTGCTTACACAGCACTAGCTTCTCGATATATTATGAGCAGACTTTTAACGAAGGCATTAAAAAACAGGGATCAACAACCACCATGCATCGCCTCAGAACACTTAGAAATAGTGCCTCATGCAGACAGAATGGTAAATTCATCAGAACTACAACTGCTTTTACACAATGCACAAGAAAAAAAAGGGAAAAAACTTTTCTCCTTAGATTTAACACATATTCCAAATTACTCATCGTTCAAGATGGGTTCAAATGTCATGATATACATCTTAAGACACTTAATGCTCATCTTTGTAACAAGGTGAATTTTATGGATGCATGTGGACATATAGGAATCTTCAGCTATCTCTTTGTGTTTCAAAATATTTTATTTATCATTGTATACAAATAGAATGATGACTAAGTATAAATCTGTTGAATCTGCTTTGCAAAAATATGTGTAAAATTAGGAAATGGCAAGAAAAAATTCCAGATACAAATTGTCAATAGGTTTGTTAAAATTTGTTTCCAGTTAATCTTCTGAATAATTTATATATATATATATGTATGCATATATTTAAAAATAATCAAGCAAAAGTATTTATATAAGATACCCGATTTTTTTAGTGGCACAAGTTCAACTTTTAGATGGAAATTTTTAATACTAACTTGCAGTGCACATGAAACATGTGGAAAAGTCCATGTGAACTCTGTATTTAACACACTTTTCAATTTTCAACCAGTAAGAACAGAGGCATTGTTACAAGCATTTCTGCCTAAACTGTTTTTTTTTTTTCCTTTAAACAAACATCAGCAGAATCCCCTTATTTTAACAAAGATATGACATAGTGACAGGATGGTAATAAATGATATTACCGTGTACTTAACATGAAAATAAAGTGCATATTGTATACTTGACCTGACTTAAAAATGGGCACACATAGCTAAGATAATCTTATATTTTAAAATGGAATTGTATGAGCAATCAAAACCCACCGTTTTTGTCACATTTCTTTTTTGCTATTTTAAAGAATTGATATCTTTCAACCACTAATTATCAGAAAAAGTACAGACAGGAGAAAAATTCATCAAAAGTAATAAAAAAATGTACTTTGTGAAATACTACTTCAGATTCTGAAAAGATGTAAGGATGAAATGCTAAGATTATCTTACACATATTAAATTAGTCCAAATTTAGGATCTTAGAGCTCTTTCAGTCACTTTCTTCCTTTTTAAGATAGTTAAATTTGGGATATACTGTGTGTTGTTTTCTTCAAACTGTATTACAATGGTGAGACAGAATTTTATTTCATAGGAAGAATATGAGATCATGTAAATATCTCACTGTATATATTGTACAGTGTATTCTAATCCTTACCTGCAAAATTAGCAATTAAACCATTAAGAACAGAAAAAAAACTGCCCATAAAGAGAATACATATAGATTAATTTTATACAAGTTAAGTACACTGAAAGATTATAAAGGAGCAACAGTGTCCTGGTTAATTTCAGAAATGTTTTGAAGTTGTTCATTGTCCCTTGGATGACAGAAAATAGGGATCCCCGTTTTAGGAAAGGGGCATGCCCCCAAATTTTTTCCTGCCTTAGGTCAAGTGATTTGGCCCTCCCATATTGATCCACCTATTTATCTATGCCTGAAATGGCTTTTCTGCAGGCAGTTCCTGTCTGCATGACTGCCTGGCAGCACTGTTTGTGGGAGACACGTCCCCTTTGTCCCTGTGCCTTCTGCTCAAAGGTCACTCCGGGCGAGCGAGAGGTGCACGTGAGGTGCAGCTGCCCTCCACCAACACCTTCCTGCACATGGACTCTCACACATACAGAGCCTTTTGCTGGGCTTCCTCCATGCAGTTCGACCTTTCTCTTACAGTGGAGCATAGGAAACTTGTATAGTGACATTAACTGTGTGGTAAGATGAAAGGCAAGGAGGTAAAGTCACCTTTAGTAAGTGTATGGCAAATGAAGGAGGGCAGAGAAAAGATGGGACTGGATGACTTGTTATGGTTTGGAGATCAAAGAGGAAATACTGAATTAAACAGATCACTGGGGATATCATTGTTCTGCTTTTCCATCTGGTTGATCTCCATTGAAAGAAAAAAAGAGATCATTCCTATGCAATGCACAAAAATTTAATTAAAAATAAAACCAACTGCTATTATAGAAAATTGTATTTTAAATGTAACAATGTCGGCTTTTAAACTCAGAATTAAACAAAGACTACAGAGTTGCAAGAATTAACTGAATTTTGAATTTCAAGTAGCTTTTCTTAGTTTGAAACCTGATGGCTGTTGGATGGGAAGTTGAGAAATACCAAATATAACTACTTAAAGAATGTATCACAATGTTCTCATTTAATACCTCCATCTTTTTTTTCCCTCATACCAGGTGTGTATCTTTTTCTGCAGTCACTTCCTCTCAATTTTAATTAAAGGTGAGAGTATATAAGTTCTGCATGACCAGCAAGTTGGAAAGAGACTGCTGCAATGTATTTCACACCTTAAAGGAAGTGACTTTAGTGCAAATAAACCAGTACATACCACAGAATAGCCAAGGGCATGCTTTGCTCTGTATTTCAATGTATGCATTTCAAATAATCTCAGTATAAAAATGTTGAAAATTTGATTAATTTTAAAAAATAAGTTAAAACAAACCTTCTTTCGAACCTACAGTATAAGCAGATACAACTAAGCATCACAAAAATAATTAAGTTTGCTAAAGGGAAGTAAGGCAGAGCAATTCTTAAAAATTGAATAAAGTATTATGTGTACTCCATTATACAAGTTGGCAGCCATATTCAACATATGCAATACTAAATGAAAATAAGGGGAAAGCTTGTATAAGGCCAAAGGTGCAAAGACTTGCAGTTTTGAAAGCAAATGCCAAAAAGGCCACTCAAATTAGACTCACTGTACTTTCTCCTCAAGTGTGGAGACTCAAGCATGCAGTTCTGAAATCAGGACTGGAGACAGTTTCTCTTCAAATTGTTTCTAACAACAGAAAACATTTATGGAACTTCTTTGGCAAATGTTTTTAGGTTAGTTTGACACAAACATCTATGAGCATCTTGACTCAAAATCTTTCTTAAAGAAGGTGAATTAACACCATTAAGATACTGGTTTTTTTCAGCACTTGTTGAAATCAAAGGCTTGTTATCAACTGTATTTTAATATATTAATACTTAAAAACCCTCACAGATGCTAGTTGATCTGTCAATGTAAAGTATGTTTAGCAATCTGACCACTGCCCTTCTAGTATATGACCAGTATTGATTCAATTTCATTGTAAAAGAAGCAAGCTGGCAAGATACAAGGTGAATTCCAATCTGTTTACAAAGGCCAAGCAAATACTTGTTAAAAATTTAGAGATGGTGTGTTACAGTATAGTTGCACAGTGCTTATGTCTACTGAATACACAAATCCAAACTTTATGGAACAAGACCATCATAGATCTTTCAATGTCTGATAACTGGACCATGGTCGCAGCTCCCAGCAAAGATCTAGCAGCCTGTCTCACAAAAGTAACAGCTAAGGCCTAAATCTCGAGCTGTGTTCCTTCACCATTCCTCAGGCCTTTGCTTTGTGGTATCATAAGCTCTTATTACTTCAGACTGGGAAACTATTCCATTTTCATCTTGAGAGAAGGCGTAGCCGTCTGCAGAAATAAAGCAAAACAGAAACAAGTTTTGATCAGTTTTATTTTTTTTAAGCTTTAATAAAAACAACTTAACAAAGGTGAATAGAGGGGAATAAGCCTCTTTTCAACAGTTAGTAAAATCCTGTACACTTTTCTTACAGATTTTTGCAGTTATAAAGTAGCAGAAAGAACTCTGTGCAGTATCTTATGTATGAAGGGAAAACTGACCACAGGCAAAGAACGTGGTCTAATGGGTTTAGGATACTGCACCTTTACTATAAATAAATGCAGTGAAAGGCAGAATTTTACTGCTATGCTACTGATGGATATTAATTTTTGTCAGTGAACACTTACGAAGCAAATTTTGCTGCAAAGAGTCAGAGCGATACAAGTTCACGTGGTTCTTCTTAAAAACGTTCTTCAGGAGTTGGGCTCTTTCACTTAAGCTAGAAAGTAGACAAGTGAAAAATATTTACTTAATAATTACATTATCCCTTCATCTTTGAGTCTGCTCAATGGGAATTAATTATTAAATGATAAGTGTCCACCTTCCTTTTTCTTTTAAAATTTTTTTCTTTTTAAATTGTGCCTGATGAATTATTAAGATGATGATTAAAAGCTTGTGTGAGGACAGATTATTAAGTTCAGACCCCTGGTAACGATTTTACTTTTCACAGTACAGGCAAAATACCTGTTTGAAACACTGCTCTGTGCTGATAACACAAATAAATGAGTAATTTTGTGAACCTTTGAGTGTGACTCCTTTGGAAACACACAATGTAAAGGGAAGGCTCCTTGATGTAGCACAGCTGAATAGTGCCAGGCTGAATCAGTCTTTTTTTTTCTTACATAGAAAGTGTTCTCAGCCTCTATTGACACAGTACCCCAAAGGGATGGGGAATGAGGTGTTGGGAAAGCCACATTCATGGCCATCAGCTGTGTACAGAAACATATTACTTTCATGAAAAGTATTCTAGGAAGGAGCATTCCCCAGGAAACTCTAGAAGGTGTTTTTCTGGAGATCATACCCAAATAATAGACTACTACTGCTGCTAAGGTTGGCCACTTCAGCCCATCTCCTTCCTTCCCAGCACTACTGAATTTGTTGTGTTTTATGTTTATCGTGCTTTAGTGCGACCCAAGGTACTCCCCATTTCAGCCCAAGTGGAAAACAGGAGCATTAAATATGTTTTAAATTGAGACTCAAGCATCAGCCAAATGCTGCCAACTGTAGTGAAAGAAGTAGCAAAGGTATTGGGTTTCCTTTCTGGCTTTCTTACACTTAATTCCTCTCTAATAGGAATGTACATTACTAAATAAATACCAGGTAGATGAGCCATAGCTCAGAAAAATTGCAAAATCTGACAGTTTTAATAACATATTAAATATGTGCAAGGGATTATGTAAAAAAAAAACAAACCCTAACAAACTGTTCAGTGTCTTCCTCTTGATTTGATGTTCACTGTGAATTACAGCCTGTGTTTCAAGAAATATCAACTATCACTTAAACATTTCAAATGCTGGAAAAACCCTACGTAAACTGCTCTAAAAATTAGTTCAGTTAAGAAAGAGATGTATCTTATGTTTAATCTGAGTATATAGTGATTTGATACTGCCACAGTTTTGCTAGATTAGCTAAGTTGTCTCTTGTGCAATGATGTAGTAGGTAAAAGAGATTTCACACACCTTATGTTACCAAGTTTTGATTACTCAAATTACTTTTTAGTATTATTGTCAATTAGCTCAACAGACTTACCTTCCCAGGGTATCAACCAGACTAAGTGGTGCAAGGAAGAGAACTAGACTGCTTTCCTTACTAGATTACCATTCAAGCCATTAAATTAGAAATGTTCATTCTTTCTTCAGTGACTATATACTTGTTGTATATGAAGCTGAACCACTGCTTAAGCTGGAGAGACTAATGGTTTATCTCACTGTTCTTCTCTAATTTGGTGGTTAAAGCATATGGTGAAAGCTTGGCTTTTCTAAGTTGGAAAAGGAAAATAAACCTACTATTTCCACATCCATAGAGGAATGCTAACTGGAAAATCTACAGGGTAAGGTGATAGGCAGGGGAAACTGCTTCTGTGGCCATGTTTTGAATGTAAAGATGGAATGAAACTTCCTTGCAAGAAAAGAAATTAGGCACCAGTTCCAGGAAGGTAGCTGGCATCTGCTGACTGAATCAAGAATGGAGAGGCTGAAGTACTGAGACACATCTTGCTCTCAGTGCTTTCCCAAGCTAACTTTCTGGGGATTTTTTCTCCATCCTACTTGCTCCTCTACACTTTATAGGAGCCTTCTTTTTTAGTTCAGAGCTGTAAACTGTTTAAGAGACAACATCAATAAAAAATTAGGGACTGAAATCTAAACAGCAAGAATCCAGAAAATGAATAAATAAATCAGTATCTTCATGTAAGACTGGAAGCCAAGGAGGTGGAAGACCATGGGTACACTTAGACACAGTTATCAGCTGTATCTCCTTTGCAATACATTTGTGAAATCCTTATTAATGTGAGTTGAAATCAGCAAATTTCTATGAAATGTTTGATGGGTGTTATTTTCTAATAAAAATATTTTATCAAAACCATTAGCATGCCTATTATAATATTCCTGGTACCATCATTCTTTGCTTGCTCCTGAGTGGAATGTTCAGATTGCTTAAATGCTAAGCAGTGAAAGTTTTACAAGAACATGAAGCATGCACATGTCTTAGTTTATGTATAATGAACTTTCCACTGCACAGATCTGATTGCTGGTAAAGAAAATAAAAAATATGTAGGAAATATGCTTGAGAAAAGTGCTTTGAGCAATTCAAGAATTAAATTTTGCTCTTTTTCTATACTTGAAATACTGTAGGCTGTCTATTATAAATCACCCTGTTGCCATTCAAAAGCATATTTAAATATCAACATGTGAAGCCAAGAAAACATGGTTTCATAATTAAACAATAATAGATCACAGTAACTAAATGCCTGTGATCATTGTGTGTACCTACATGGACAAGCAGAATGTTAACTATTTTAACAGGAAATGGTGTACCTCCACAGGCAATTAAACACAGCTATAGGAAAAAAATTACTACTTTATGTATTCCTAACCAACCACTTGTGAGGTCTAAAAATAATTTCTCAGTGAACTGAATTAAAAACAATGATTTCATGAAGTAGCATTTGGAGTATGTATTTCTAAAGATGTTTCCACAAGTTTGGGCTGTTATTCATGTTATTGTTAGTCCATGTAAGATTCAATACATATATTGAATATTCAATAATATTCAAGTACAGTATTTTTGCACTAAGTACTAATACTGCTGTTTCTTCTTAAGCATTATATATAAGGTATACAAAAATCCCTTTCTCAACAATAATTTATATAAAAAATAGTATCCTTTTATCTTAGTCACTTCAATTTTGGGTAGAAATGGCTTAGCAGGTTAAATTACAATGCCTCTAATGATAGAAATTGTACTTTTTGTGACACAAAATTGTTAATACACTGGAGCTGCTCTATTACTTATGCTATCAAGGTACCCTCAAGTCAATAGCATTCCAACATGAAAGTTTACTTTCTGTTGGAAAAGTGGTTGTGCATAATTTGCTTGTTCTTATTCTTAACTGACAAATATATGGGATAAAAAAAATTTTAATGTATTGATTACAGAAGAACCAAATAAAGTATTTTTGGACAGTTTTGGTGAAAAGCTCATTAAACATTCTTACACATACTGAAACATCAAGATACAGTAGCAATGCTTTTCCTGTGCCTTTAAAACGTTTAAAAACCTTTTCAAAACATCACTGTAAAAATACAGTGATAAATAAAAAAAAAAAAATTTACATGGATAGCAGATTTTAAGACTGTATTATCATTTCCTACTTTTAAAATGCACTCTAAATTACAATAAAATATTTAAAGAAAAATATTTTAAATTATTTCAATGTCAATGCCAATTTTTATCCTGATTTTCGGAAAAGAGCCACAAGTGCAAATTTGTAATTTAGACAGAAAATCCTATCCTAAGAATCTTTGATAGGAAAACATCAAAAGGGGAAAGCCTTACAATATTAGTTGTAATTAATGTACTCAATATGATATAAACACAGTTCAAAAAAATGTGCAACAAACATATGCTAGCTGAAAAAACAGCAATAAAAAAGAACAATACTATACTTCATAGAATCATAGACTGGTTGGAGCTGAAACGGACTTTAAAGATCATCCTAATTTCAGCTCACTTTGCTCAGAGTCCCATCCATCCTTGAACACTTCCATCAATGGGGGCAACTTCTGTGAGCAACCTGTTCCAGGGCCTCCCCACCCTTACAGTAAAGAATTTCTTCCAAATATCTAAACTAAACCCACCCTCTTTCAGTCCTATCACTACATGCCCTTATAAAATCTCCTGGCTTTCTTGTAGGCCCCTTCTCAGTAAACATTCAGATACTGACTGATTACAACACTTATCCAACAGAAGAATCCTGGCCTGTTATCTGTGGGAGCTGAAACTTTTATTTTGTGTTGTAATATTTTTAAGATGGGAGTGGACAGAGTGAAAAAATTTCTGAGTTATCTTTCTTACTGTTTCCCAGTTACCTTTTAATCAAGCAGTGATTTATACCTTCTTAGGTTATTTTGGCATTTCATGAGAACAAATCCCTTCTGCTACAACAGAAAAAGGCACTCCCAGAGGTATGCCCACTAGAATAAGAAAGTCTCATAAATGTATTTTAAACAAATGTAGAGGACATTCCTTACCCATTTAACTCCTTACTCTACACTGGTAACTAGTTGATCCAGGCTTTTGCAATTTAGGAGACTCAAAAAATGTTTACAAAAGTTGAATCAAATTTTTGTAGATGCAAGTAAGTCGGTTCATCAGACCAGTTCTTTAACAATGGATACTTTCTCCATAAAAAAGTTTCAGCTCTATCACCTGAATTTAAATACGTTAAAAAATAATGGAGGGAATAAAATCTTAACAGACACTGAGTTGTGTAACATCCATTGATTTGTATATAATTTGGATGCTTGTACCCTTCAGAAATACTGATCTACAAGTCACTTTGTGGAGCAGAATTATATCTAAGAAAGACATTCTGGCAGGTAACTAAATAGCTTTCATGAAGCCCTCATAACTACTTAACTGTGCCATAAAAAGGTAATTACAAAACTGGTGGTGAAAACCCCAAGTTCATTTTACCTATATAAGAAGGGATTTGGAAGACATGCTGCATTTAGCATGAGGGAAAAGCATCCTGCCCAGACAAGTGAAGTTAAAGTAGATGAATTGGGACTGCAAGAGAAGTCTTGGCAATGTATGAAGTACTAAAAAGGTAGGTTACCTTACTTTTTTCTATATCCACAAATGTTCCCCTTTTAGCACCATCCAGTACTAATGCCTGCTTTCTTTTCTGCAACACATTCTTCTACAGCTTTTGCTCTTTGCAAAAGAGCACAGAGCATACATTGCTTCAAAGCTCAGCACACTGATAGATGAGTTGGTTAATTTGGAGGAAGATCTTGCCCTCAATCTGCTTGAATGACCACTGCCACTGCCAAAAAGCATCTCTAACAATCAATTTACATCACTTTTAAAAGCAAGAGAACTTATTCTTGCAAGCATTGGTTAGGTCTTGTGGTGATGCAGGAAAAGTAAGCTCAAAGCAGGAATTGCCTCCAACCAGGGGATTCTGCAGTCCTTCCAGTGTGAAGCTGCTGCTACAAAGCAGCACACAGAGCCTGAGAGGAGGCTGCATGCAGGTATGTCCTCTCCTGTAGCCCACCACACTAGACTAGGTGCCCCATGGGTGGTGGGATAAGCTGCCAGGCCTCTTGGCACCTCCCCTGTTCCTTGTTACCAGGAAAGATGAACCCAGCTAGAGACAAAACATTCTTATGAAAGCTCTCAAAAAAGCGGGATACACCCCCATTAAAAAATGGTGGTTTATCACCTTGATATCTGAAGTAATTTGATCTCAACCTGGGATCTCAACTAGGATTTATCCTAGTAAGCTGATTCCCACTGAACTGGAGGAGGGAAACAGATTGAGGGGAAAGGGAACTAAAGTATCTTTATGAACAAAAGGTACTTTCTGAAAATTGAACCTATAGTAAAAGAAATGGCTGTGTTTTTTCTGGTCTCTTTCTGTGCATAGCTTGGTAGGAAAAAAGCCTTCTTGGCTATGCTTTTTGCCATGAAGATACTAAAAGAACAGCAGTCCAAAGAAAAGAAAGAACAGGAAAATCAAGTATCAGCAGTTTTGGCTTTTTTTTAGACTTCACAAAACTCATGAAAATGAAGACAAGAAAAGAAAGCTCTAGTCCAGCCAAATGGCACTAATGAATTGGAAGGGGGGGAGAGGGGGATTTTGTCAACTCATACATTCAGTGAGTGCTTGCTACGAGTTCAGCTGGGGTTAAAGAGTCTGAAATATTTTAGTGAGTGCACACCTTTATGCTGAGTTTACACGTAAGAAAATGTCTAATTGCTTAGTTTTACCTTCTCCCTTTTCAAATTATCTGCCTGGTCCATGAAGGAGGATGTAGCAAGGGAAGTCTTGTGGAGTCTTAAGTTAAAAATTTTTCTTACCTCATATAGATTAATCAAATTAGTTTGCTCTGCACTGGCATTAAATACAAAGCCAGTTTGTTATATTCAATTTCAGACAATCCTAGACATATTTTCTGTTTGTCTCTATGCTACTGAGCAGCTTTTAAAGAATTTAATTTTTGTTTTTTGTGCTTAAGCCCTGTTATGGCTATACTAGAAAATGATGCAGGTTTATCATTTTGTTCTAACCCATTTTCTTCTTATTCTGTTTGTGAATTAATTGTTAACACAGGCAAAAGTGACGTAATTAAAACTGTGCCTCAAGTTTGTTCTATACATAAGGACAGCTACAAAGAAACACATCAGTTAAAGCTTTTGGTAAAAACCTCTATGCAAGCCTATGAAAAAACACATAGGCTCAGTAGACCTGAAGGTCCTTACAGATGCCTTTCATTTGTACGGCTTTTGAAAAATAACCTTTTGTCTTTGATACGTGTATAAAGCTAAAAATATTTATATATTTTTTTAAAGACAATGTTCTACAGATTTTTATGTACCTCTTGCCATGCACGACTGCCCCAGGATCCTCAGACTTTGCTTCCAGCTCCTGAACTTCATCAACCAGGGTCTTGTAAGTAGCTCTCTTTACTCTGTAAGTACATACAAAATACTGCCAGACTTACTCTTGTTGAAAGTAGAACAACAGATAGTTTTAACACTTATATAAATATTCAATTTATAAATACATTTCCTCAGACTTAAAAGTAAGCTTTACAAGGAGAAACATCAAAAAACAAACCTAAAGAACGTATTTTATCATTTGTTCTTGCAAATTAGAAAAAAATATTTATTAATAAAACACTACAATTATTGAAACATTAAAAATATTAATAACTCTTGTAATAGAGTTTTTCAAAAACAAAGATGCTGGAAAAGAATTTTATAGAATCACCAGCATTGATCTTAACTTGCTTTTTATAATATTAGTAATTAGAACACACATGTAAAAGTCAGTACTTTCTTCTGTAAACCCTGGCATTTCCGTACTCACACTTTGTATACTATATCAAGAAGTAAAGCTGTCATAGGAATACACAGAAGTCCCATCCAAAACACTCCAGAGCTGAACATCATAGCTGCCTGAAAGAGAAAATGCACAAAATGCGATGTCATGACAAGAACTAGCAAAAAAAAAAGTCTTAGAAATATCAAGTAGTTTGTTGAGGCTATCAAAAGCAAATTTAAATGAACCATTCTAGTCTGACTAATGGGAAAAAGAACTTGAACTCCTTTCTAAAATCCCCAGAGTTGCAGCATAAATCCAGTAAATAGTGAGCACTATTTGATGTCGAGAAGCTGGTGGAAAGATACACTGCTCTTTGCATGGGGGAATCACCCCTCCGCAATGCTGCTCTACACCACTATGTTGATTACAGACATTTCCATTAAAATCAGATTTATCAAAAATCCACCCTTTCCCAACCTTCTCAATACATTATGAGCACAGATTTGCAATTTGCAATCTACTCTAACAGGATGTAGCAGTTTCTGACCCTTCATATGAATACTGAACACAGTTACAATTATTCTGCAATATAACTTGGATCAGTTATCTCCCTCAGAACTCGCTGTACCAGTTCTCACGCTGCCACAGACTCCTGTTTAACAGATTGCTTAAAAATGAGAAATAAGGAGACAACTATTTATGTAATTATGAAAGTATGCAACATATTGTTAAATGAAGATCTAACACATTAATACACAGTGAAATATTTGAAACCCATGTAATTGTTTTTATCCGTGTATTTGTTTTTTCTATATACCACTAAATGTAATATATGGGAATTTCTTCTGTTCATAACTTGGTCTGTAGAAATACTAAAAACTAAAACATATTGAATGGCCCAAACAAACATCACAATATATGGACAGCAAAGGAAAAAAGTCTTTACTCTTGTAATTCATGCTCAAATGTCTACATCAATAATAGTATGGATGCAAGGAGTATGATAAATACTTACTGAAGCACATTACTAGAGGTTTGATTTGCAGTCAGTATTGGAAATAATTTTTTAACGTAATTAGATTGTAGAGAGGTTGAAAGTAACATCACTACACAACAATATCTTTTCAAATCCTTTGTTTCATTACTTGGAGACTAATTTCTTTCACAGGTTAAGCCTCAGGATGTAAAATAAATAAGCTGAAATTTTAGTAGCTTTAATTAGCAGACAAATAGTAGGTAGCTCTAATTTCTCAACACGTACACATGAACATTTTAGAATTATACTCAATATGTTGACAAATGAAAACAAAAGTGAATTATTTTCAGAAAAACCCTCTAATTCTTGTATAAGCAAAAAGTTCAATTTACCTTGTTTTTGTATCAAAATTCCTAATGAATTGATTCTTTGGAAGGCATTAGAATGTACTTAAAAATTTGGTACCCTTTCCACGTCCATGTTAAAAGAACATAGATATTACCCTGAGATTCCACTAGCTATTTCTGTCAACCGCTGTCAGCAAAGGTGTAAACACTAAGCAATGGCAGGTTCAAAATAGAGCAATTCACATTTTCAAACAAGAAAAAAAAAAAAAAAGCAAATTTAGTATCAGGAAGGGGAGGAAATGTATTACTGAAGAAAATGTATTAGCAGTCACTTTATAAGCAAAACCTGACTTTTGACATACTTGATGAAATACTCATTTTCTAGAACAGGAGCTAATAGGAAATGTCTATCACAAATGCATTTTGCAAGACATTTTATAATTAAGTAGCAATTAGATAGACAGTTCCCTTAAAAACAAGAAAAAATCATAAAAATACAACTCGAGCTAATAACGATTGTTACTTCCTATAATTAACAACATTTTTTAATTTAGAAGAACATAGCAAAGAGCTGTCCTTGTGTTAGCCACCCGGTATAAATGTTTGCTGGTGAAACAGCAAAAGTGATAATGTAGGTCTTAGGATGTTAATTCTGACCATTGTAATGCTAACTATGAATGAAGGAACAACTGGCGCCTACTATTCACTCCATCCAGCCTTTGGCTTTACAAATGAACAACATGAATTGAGGTAAAAAAAAAAGTTTTTCTGCGTCATATTTGAAAGCCTGTCAGATTTTTTTTCTTTTACAGAGTTAATCCAAACCTAAAAGATTTAAAGCCGACATTCGCATTAAAGACAGAGGCCCTCTTTGTATTTTTTGGATGAAGAGGGGAAAAAATAAAATCCCACAGAGGTATTTCCTTCCTTTCTGTACAAGAAAGCTCCCCCCTCAGTCTGTAGAAAACATTTTTGTCTCTAACTTTTCACATCTCTCTACACATAGGCAGGTCATCTGGGAAATAGCAAACCAATCCTTTTCAGACAATGGCACTAACAGGAGCAGCCTGTTCTGGGGACGGACTCTGGCTGCCTCTGTTTGTGGTTTACAAATTGTTCCTAATGTGAGAGATTTGTGGTCTATGCCAAGTCTTCCCCCTTTAGGCCCTGTGAAACCAAATGGAATCTGCCACAAAAGTGGCTCCCAGGGGAATTCAGAAGTAATCCAAAATGAGAGCTGGGAAGCCCTGTTTATTGTAGGACTTACAAATCCTGCAGGGAAAATAAATAATTTGTTCTAAGCGTAGCTCTTGCTCAATATTGCGACTTTCTAAAATAAATTGTTTTTTAAGTTTAGATTTTTACATAAGTTCTCATTTTTCAAAATGAAAAAGAAATTCTGAGATATACTCCTTTTCACAACTGAGTTGCAGATGAGAAATCCTGGCTGCAAAACATTTCTAATGCACTGCTGAAGATGTAGTCTTAGGAAATTACATGTCAGAATGAACAGAGAATATTCGCTTTTTCCTCATTACGAAATGATCTGCCAAAACAGCTAGCTCAGATTTTAAAAAGCCTTATAAAAATAAGAAGAGAAAGATGAAAACAATGGCAAAATGCTTGCTGTAAAAACAAATGACCCTTTTCAGTTTATCTATTTCAGGTATCATCTAGGTACATATCTTCTTCCTATAAACTATAAAGCTATAAAATATCTCAACAGCATCAAACCAGCAAAAGTTTCTCTTCTCAACCTACAGAAAGAACTTTATTAGTTGTAGTTATGTGTATGTGTTTTCCTTCATATATGCCAAAGTACTTATTGTTGTAGTACTAAAACAGATCTGCCTTAATTTCCAGTGCAAGGAAGTTCCTACAAGTATTTGTATTACCTCTAGTCTTTCTTTGCTATGTAGAGTTTAAAATCATCTTTTAGCTCCTTTTAATTAGTAACTGTGCTCCTCAGAATTCCAAAGAATTAAGTTCCTCTCTATTACGATCTCTGGTTATCAGGCATATTAACCAAGACAGACCACTGGATGCAGAAAAGGTAAATTCAAAGATCAGCTCTGCTGTTCCTGTTCAAGAGAATGAGAATGTAACTACTGAATATGGAGAAGGGTCTGGGAATAGCAGATTCTGGCTCACAAATAAATGTCTGCTACTAGACCAAGTACAATTAAAATTGAGGAGTCAAAATGGAAATTACCTATCAGGAATTAAATGGAAGAAGAAAAACCCCTCAGACAAATACTTTTGGTTTCTGAAGTGAAAGATGAAAACAGACTTTAAATATAAGTAATTAAAAGTTTAAATATGTTAGTATCAGAATGGTAACATCATTTTAGGCTCTCAGGTGAGGACAAATGACTAAAATGGATATGCTTTATGGGATGAAGTCTGATTAACTAAAAAAAAAAAAATCATTAATAAATCACTGAATTTTTTTTTGGAAGTAATAATATTCTCCACAAATGTACACTGAAACATTTATTTCTCTAAAGAGGTTCACATAGGTATATTAAGGAGGACACATACAGATTACTGATTATTGTTTTGAAAGACTCAGGTCTGAAAAGACAAGCTGGGAAAACTTGGAAGGGGGATGAAATATGCTTAAACTGTAGGATAAAGCCTACAGGAGCTCTCTGCTGAGAATGGGCTTGAGAAATATTTTGGACTACGAAGGAAAAACATAGCTTTTATTGTTGAATTATTTCAATGTTCTTGAAAACTGTACTTCAAACATGCTCTATAATTAAGGAATAAACCTTTGCTGAAAATTTAGTACACCAGTTATTCCTCCTGAAATGAAGACACAGAATTTGGATAATATCTTAATCCAGATTGGTAAAAAAGCAGTGCAACAGCAAAAAAAAAAAAAA
>VZRX01000977.1:79103-166640 GCA_013398075.1 Notiomystis cincta
AAAAAAAGGAAAAAAAAGAGAATGGAGAAATAAATTATAGCACAACCACAACTACCCTAGACATTAGCCATTGAAAAATGAGTATTTCCACAAGTTTTGTGATAATGAAGTGAGAATTGGTAGACTGGTATTTGCTCACCATACAGAGCTCAAATTTAGAAATAGAGATTGCCAACTCAGTTATCTGCCAGATTCCCTTAAAAGCATGTCACAGTAATTCTCTTGTTTTGAAGAATTAAGAGAAATCATTACTTTCCAAATTTTAGGGGCATTATTTATAACTCTCCCTGCTAACATTGAGGAAAAGTACCATAGCAATATTTCTTAAGTATACAACCATTTAAATTTATTTATTATGCTGTATTCTGCAGAAGTTATTAAAATAATAGTCAGCTGTTTTTTAAAAATACAGGAGACAAGTATCCATTAATAGCACCTTTTACAGCTGGAGAGACAACACAGCAGGGTGTTGTAAAGCTGTAAGATCCTCATAGAGAAGCTGTGGATGTATGGGCGGGATGAACAGACTGTGAGATACTCTGAAAACTGGCTGATGGCAGTAGGTCATCAGTGGCAGTCTGGCTGGAGGCCAGTAACTGCAAGTATACCCCAGGGGTCAATACTGGGTCCAGTTGCATTTAACATCTTCATTAAAGATCTGGATGAGAGTTAAAGTGTACCCTCAGGAGGTTTGCTAACAACACAGAACAGGGGGAAGAGTGGCAGATGCACTACAGATTTGTGTTGCCATCCAGAGAAACCTCAGAAGGCTGAAGAAATGGGCTGACAAGGAACCTCATGAAGTTGAACAAGGAGAAATGCAGGGTCCTGCACATGGGAAGGAATAACCCCAGGCAGCTGGGGGCCACCCAGCTGGAAAGGAGCTTGGCAGAAAAGGACTTGGTCCCAATGGACACCAAGTTGAAAATGAGCCAGCAACGGTTACCCTTGAGACAAAGAAAGTGAATGGTATCTTTGACTTCCTCAGACAAAGTATTGCCAGCAGAGGGGAAGGCAGGTCCTCTCCTCAGCACTGAGGAGGTCATGCCTAGGGAAGTCTCCAGTTCTGGGCTCCCCAGTACAAGAAACACAGACATACTGAAATGAGTCCAATGTCCTGAAGCATCTCTCATACAAGAGAGAAACCTCAGATAGTTGGGACTATTGCCTAAGAGAAGGCCTAGGGGGATCTTATTGGAGAGACAGATTCCTAAGAGGAGGGTGCAAAGACAGAGCCAGGCTATTTCACGGCACAGGAGGCGAGGAGCACAAACTAAAACTCGAATCTGAACATCAAGAAAACCTTTCTTGCTGTGAGGGTGACTGAATAGGGACACAGGTTGTTCAGAAATGCTATTTCCATCCTTGGTAATATTCAAAAGCTGACAGGACAAGCTGGGGCAACTTGGTGTAGAGTCAGAAGCATTGGACCAGCTGACCTCCAGAGACCCCTTCAACTGTTCTATCATTGTGTTCTATCCTAAAGACTTTGCTTTGTAGGCTTTGCTCTACATTAGACTAAAACAAATTCCCACTTTTGGATCAAACTTTAGACAAACATTTTACTCTATCTCACTAGAGACTGAAGTATCTGGACAACTATATTTTCAAAAGAGTTATTTGGTGTTTTTCTGTAAAAAACTCCAATGCAGTAGAGGCATTAAAGGATGCATATCTAATATTTTAATAAGCATGATTCCAGATAAGCAGGATACTTGGCAAAATACAGAGAGAAGCAATATTTAAAAAAATAATACTTTCCAGATAGTATATTCTAATACATCTTTTCTTCACAATGCAGCTAAATCATCTCACAAGAAATATTACTGTTTTTCACAAGGCTGCTGCAAACCTCAATCAAATGATCTAAAATTCTGTAAAATACATGCTTGTACCTTAACTCCAATTTCCGTCAGTAGTTTTATAAATCCCCTGGGTCAGACAGAGCAGAAACAGATGCTGCTCTGGAGAACTTTACAGTGCATTGTCTACAGTACCACAATAAATTAGGAAGTTTTGTGGATACTGAACTTTTGCTTTAGTATCAATGTCATACTTCTTGTTCAAGTAAGGTATTGTTACTCTAGGCTATCTTATTAATCATATAGGTGTAAAAAAAGAGGCCCAACAATTCAGAGCACATAACAGTAACAAAGAGCTTTACTAGTGTGAAATATACAACAGATTGTTTTTCACCCCTCCTCAGTTACAGGTTTTCAACTCAGACCACAACCAGATTTTTTTCAAGAAAGAGATAATCACACCAGTTTTGAAATGTATCTATTTTTATAATTTAAAAATTAGTCTTTTTTTTTTTTTAAGAGGACTTAAAAGGAAAAGTAGACCTATTAACTGCAAGGATGGACACATTAATGGAAGGTTCTTAGCAGCTTTAAAGCCTACTGACACATGAATAGAGGCTGCTCTTATTAGGTAATGTAAGTTACAATAATTTCATTAGTTAATGCAATTATTGCAAAAGGACTACATAGATATAAAAACATAGAATGATTTCATCACAGCTTTCTTTTGTTTGTGGAGTCATAATACACAATATGACAAAACATGGACAACAGGAAGCTTCTGGCAATTCCCTGAATCCCAGATTAAAAATGCATTTTGTTCAGAATCAAGGAACAGTTTCCTGTGTATAGAAGAGTTTAAAAGAAAAAAGAAAATACACCTACAAACCAAATACCTTATCAAATATGAACAAACTCGGCATTTACTTTTAAAAAACTTATGCAAACTTCATTTGGCTTAAACAGAAAATACAGTAAGTTGTTTAAATATTTTCAAAATATATTTCAATTATCTATTTGTTAATATTACACATAGAAGTATCAACTTAATTTGTATCAATGTAGCAGAGAGACACACTCAGGTAGTTGATTTTTTCAAGTCCACAATAAAAATTTTCTTCCAGTCTGTAGTGACACCTTTCTTTGACATTTTTTCCTGTAACTGTTTATATAGGAATCTGGATTTATGAGTATTAATTATAATTTCAAGTGAGGCAGATATGCACCTACATTTTCCACATCCTGCATAAAGTTTTAAATTGTTGAATTATATCACAGTGGTGGTGGAGTTAAAAGGACACACTCTTTTATTGGTGTAAGGCTTGATTTAGTTGATCTGCTTTGAGAACCATTAGAAGAATATCTTTGTGACACAAGCAGGTATTCTCACTTTCTGATTCCCACTGAGAATACACACCCAACTTCTCAGCTCAGGAGGTACTGGTCATGCCCAGAAGCAGACATTAGTATCTGGGAAATTAATACTTCAGATGTTTCTGGAACTGAATGGTATTGAGAATTTGGGACTGCAGTTCCAATTAAATCAGATAAGGCAGCAAATAACCATCTTTTATGAATTCAATCCAATTTGCAATATTCAGTGCAGGTTTACACAAATGGGATTACACATGAATGAGAAACCACTAATTACTGTCAAAAGGTTAAAGATACATTACAATATTGCATTCCAAGCAGTGCATTAATAGAAAAGGAAGTGTGCATGACAAGCAGTTCATGCAATGTTTTGGCACCTCACATTTTTTTGAGGCATTTTACAGTTTCAAATATTTGGCAAATTTGTAAAATTCAAGATTTAAAACAGCCTTAATCAGGCTACTACTGGTTACTTCATCATAAAAAAATGTTCCAGAAAAATAAGCACTGTAACTCTGAGTACTGCATTTGGTAAGACTTTAGAAAATTAAAGCTTACCTAAGAATTGCAAAGCAGCTTACCTGTCTATTCTTTCTCATTAGACCACATAATCACAGCCTGTTAGCTGAGACCCATTTGCACAAGAGGAAAAATTGATTGTATTTTAAACAAACATGGCTACCATATTGAAGGTATAAAAGACAGAATGACATATGTGCCTCTAGTTAGCAGAAGGACCCAATAAAGATTAGGTCTGTGCTACAGACTGAAGCAGTATTTTTTTCACACATTTGGATCTTAGTTAAAATATATTTTTACCTCTCCTGACATATCAGGTGCCATAGGAATGACTGGCCACAAAGAAGAGTAGATTCCAAAAAACACTACCCAAAGTGCAATGCTTCCCCAGATAGCTATATGGCTGAACTGTTAAAACAAACAAAAGAACAGTTATCACAGATGCATTATAACATAAAATAACATCTTTGCTACCTAGTATTTACAATGCTATTTTGATATATTTGATTAAATGTCCATGCCTTGTATTAATTTAACTCTACTATTTCAGTTAGCTATTTCTTAAAGGAAAATGATATCATCAGCAGCAATATTACTGCATTTTAAGCCAATTTAAATTCAGTTACAGTAAGTCCAGAGTAATTTTGATTTTTCTAGTTTAAATATTACATTTGTACTAATTTTCAATATTGAGCATTATTTTTTGTACGTGGATATTCTGTCCTTCCATACAGTAACCACAGTTTGCTACTGACAAACTCTTAAAGAATGCAATATAATAAATAAGAAGAAAACAATACAATTATTTATCCACTATATTTCACAGAACATTTGAGAATATGGTAAAGACATTTGCTTACCAAAGTCCAATATGAGGTCTCTAATCCAGCCTTCAAACACACAGTCAGAACCACAAACTTAAGGAGAAAAAGACAGAGAGAGGATTCTTAATATGGGAATCTTAACACACAGAAATCATTAGTTTGGTTAAACTTTCAGGAGAAGACAAGAAAAAGTAAATTGCCACAAGAAGACTTAAGGACACACTCCAGCAATGAACTAATAAGACTAAGTGAACTAATAGAACACTAAGAATTACTATCTTCCATTAATAATGGCCATTCACTTGATTTGGAAAACTCTTCTTTTGCATCAGAAATCTTTCCCTTGCTTCTTAGAACTCTGTAAGTCTGGCTCTTACTAAGTTGTTAGCATCTTTATTGATGGTGTTTTGGTTACATAGAAAGGTTTGTGAAAAGTGTAGTAGTCCTCTTCAGTAGAGATTGAAGATCCTGTAGTTACAGACAGGATGACTACTACTTTCTACACCAAGATAGATTTAGAAGACTGGACTGAAAGCTGGACTGCAATTGCTCAAGCTTTAGTCTAAACTTAAAAAACAATCAAAAGTTTTGCTCACTTCATTAGTAAATGAGTCATGTGCACCAAACCCTGAAAAGCTAGAGTTAAATGTTGGTAATCTAAGACTTATGTTCTGCATACAAGTAACACCAAGTCTGTTATGCCATTTTCATTACTCCCTCTGATCTTTACTCTTTTCTTATCTTTACACTTGTTATGGAGCAGTCTCTGAAAAAATCACATTTGTAGGACATGCTCCATTTTTAGCTTACAGATGAGTAGTAGGAGAAAGTTTATAATCCCACAGCAAGAATAGTTGATCCAAGAAAATTGTTTATCTCCTTCCTTTGAAATTCACTCAGGTAAATTTTCTGGTTACCAAATAAATAGTTATTACATTTTGTAACTCACTCATGAATGTCTGTTACAAGTTTTGCTTTACATATAATCTGAATATTGTGAGGCTGAAAAAAGGAGTCACAAAGAGCAAGCTCCAACTCTAACAGCTGTAGTTTAAATTCTAGTTTGTTGGACAAGCTGGCAGCACTGATTGTTAGTGAGTTTGTTTGTACTGAACTTCAAGCAGGCTCAGAAATTCAGAAGGAATGTACTTCAATCAGAAGCTGAAAGCAACTAGTTAAATATGTATGACAAATCTTTCACTATGTCTGGTGAACAGAAGGATACAAATACTGCCAGAAAGCTTTCACCTATAAGCTTATACTTTCAATTCTGAAATCCTGAAATCTACTATTTCATCTGTGATGTTAAGGACCAAAAAAAGAAGTCACAGCATCACAAGTCCATTATTTAAAACATGTGTGAAATGTAAGTAGAAGAAAATTGAGGACCATTATGAGTATTATAATTTGCTTGGTCTATTCCATTTGGGTTCTGTATTTGGATGTGTAAAAAAAAGGATTATGGAAAAATAACCCAAACAAAATCATTTATTACACTTGTTTGCTACTTAGATCACTCCTAAGAAAAGAAAACATCCTTTAGGATGAGATCAAACATTCCTGCTGCATAGACAAAATACATACACAAAACAAACACTGCAGATCTATCTCTATGAAAGGAGATACACAGTGTGAGTATACAGCCTTTACTGACCTGTGGTGGGATTATAACTGATACCTCCAACAAAATCACCAACTATGCTCAGCCACTCCCCCAAGAACATGGGGTTTATTGCTCCCTCCTCTGCTTCACCCAAATTTACAATAGTGCACTGAATCCTACCCCAGAAACAGGAACTCAAATTGGTATTCTGTATAAAGATTGAGCTTTTATTAAAAAAAAAAACCTCTCAAAAATGATCATACAGATATTTTCACAGCATTCTATTCCTATTTGAAATTTATGTTTAAAGAAATAATTCCAGGACATGATATGAATCAATGCATATTTCTGACTTTATTTGTGGATCCAAGGAAATGAAACTATATCAATTTCTGAATTCCTTTCTTATTGACTTCACAGACTGAAGACTTCTGAAAACCACATAAAAAACAGTATGAGGAATGAGAATTACCTTAGACTCAAGAATTTTGATATGACTGACAACTGTTACTGCACAAACATTTCACATGAACAGATTAAAAATAAAAATAAAACTCTCCAGCCCCATTTTGAAAATCTCTCAAAATTCAAGTATATTCCAGATTTCCTTGAATTCTTGTGCAAGAGCAGGAAAACATCAATTGCAACTTCTGTATTTCCCCAGAATTTTAATTTGAAGTGAAGGAAAATAGATTTTTTTTTGGAAATTCTTGACCACTGCAGGTTAGTAGAAAGAAATTAACCTCTCAAGATGGTCAAGTTTCAGATCTCCGAGTTGAAAACCAGTTGCAGAGTGTGACAGATGAGCAGCATTGTGACCTCTATTTTAGCATATATCTAGAATATTTTCCTTTTATTTTAGTTATCATATTTTCTTATTCCCTAAAGAAGTCATTCTGATGTAATTTCATACTACAGCCCCTTTGTTTTAAAGGAAGAATTAATTTCTTTTTTGTACCTGCCAATAGTAAGGAACTTGAAAAATTAATTAAACTTTCAGCATTGAAGAACAAAGGACAGTAAACTTAAATCTAGTTTTGCTTCTAAGACAGATCTTGGAAAACCCACTATTGGGTTCATATCTAGTAAGTGAAAAATACATATTTAACTTTACTGATTTATTACAGGCAATAAAAGATTAAAAGGAAATAAGCCAAGAATGACTCTCTGAGAGTGTTTACTGTTAGGTATAGATCAGGTGTACTTCTGGTGGTTTGACTGTCTTTGCAAAGGCAACCCACAACCTTCGTTCAATAGGGCTCAATGACTCTTTTAAGGCCTCATGATAAATTAAGAGAGAGAGAACAGGATTGTATCTTCAGAAGTCCACAAACCATTTCTATAAACAATAATTGGAGATTTCTCCAATGCAGAAACATAACCTAAATTAATAAGCATGCTAATTAGGGTATTATAATTCCCATTGTTTAAAAAACCAGACAGTTTACAGTAAAGGACAAATGTATCTTCTGCATCTTTATTACACTGCTTTGTTTTAAAAACGAGAGTTAGAACACAAAATGCACTTTGAAACTTCTCAAAGAGTCATTCAAGAGCCGTTTCTTACTCTTAAGGCACCGCACTGAATAAGTCTTCTACAAGAGAATTAATAGTAACAGCAGCACCATATCTTTAAAAGAGTGAGAGGCAATGCAGACTTACAGTGTATACAGTGTTCCCCAGGAGCAGGTAATCAGAAGTTTTGCCATTGCCAAATACAGTACCTGGAAAAGGAAACAGGGATAAAAATAAAAACATTTAAACATCCACAGCAGCACTATATATGATCTTAATTTTGATACAAAAGAGATGGTAGCACTTTCTACAGGGTACTAATAGATTTCATCTAGAACTGTACTGAACACTAGAAAACTATGACTTGTATAATGTTTAGTGCTTTAAAACTTCCAGTGACTTCAGGGATTATGCAGGAAACAGGAACTTTTTGTGACACCACATACCAATAAGATCAACTTTGTGTTCAGTACCAGTGCAATTAGAGGTACTTTTAACATCAGAGATATAGAATCTTACCTTCAGAAAAATGTGAAATACAATGGTTATAGTATATCTTGATTATAACATATAAGTAAGCAGAAAGCTTAGAGTCAGATTTTCACAAATTCTGTTATTTTTGGTATGGAAACTTATCTTTGCTCTTATCCATATTTCTGAATTCAACTTTAGTAAAAATACAAAATATACTCAGTTTAAATTCTTGAGATGCTTGTCATACATAAAATTTTCAAAATGTACCCAACTCAAGTATGTGTATTCATGTAAGTACATATCCATTTGGCACATATGGAAACACACACACACATCAGTTATGCAGAGTCAGAACTCTCAAGAGGCGCATTTTCATAAAAAATTGCATTTTCATAAAAACCACATGTGTTTCCTAAGTTTAGGATTCTGAAGCAGTGAATTTTCCATTATTTATCAGAACTTTATGACTATTTTTACAGCACAGGCTTTTCTGATCCCAGTTCTGTCAAATTTCTTTTTAGACATGGGATAACCGACAACTGAATTAATATGAGGAAATTCCTCATTCTGAATTAAAAGTACTGAGGTGGCTACATTTTCACACATTCAGCTCTGAAATGCTTTTAATATTCAAGGTTGTTCATATACTGCAACTAAACCAACCAAACTATAATACTCTGCTGTAGAGGTTCTATCCACTGAGATATTGCTTTTTACTGCATTATAAAGAGTTATCCAAATGATGTATATGTAGCAAGTAAGGATAAAAGACATTAAAAAAAAAAAGAATAATAAAGAAGGATTTTAAAAAAAGCTGTATTGGGGGAAACAGAAGAATAAAGGTATTTTTCCTTGGGGGACATTAAGGGATGGGTTTATAACTCCTCTGATTAGGCTGGACAAAGGAAGGTGACAAAAATGGTGATAAATGCTGATAAAAACGGCCTGTAGTTGGAAACACTTATTTTTCCACTACCTCAGCTGGCATATGGTATATTAAATACTGCTAATTAAGTATGTTTTCATATTTGTGTTGAATGTTTTTCCAGCCTTCATATCATCTTTATATATGCTTGAAAATAAATCCATTTTGATTGTGGATGAAGAGTGCTCCCTTCTAAAAGCTTTTCAGGACTTGTAAAGGCAGTTTAACACAGAAAAAAAAGATCTATTTACTGATATTCTGGAAGAGACAGCAGGGGACAAATTCACACAAAAATATTAGAATAAAAGTCCTCCTTAACCCAGCTGTCTCCCATTCCATGATGAGGAGCTCACAAGACTGTCCTTAGCTCTAGTGATGCTTGTTGTATTTCTGACAGTTCCCCTATTCAACTTTCTGCATGGACAGACTAGCACACCAAGGACTACAGGAGCTGAAGCCTGAAAAAAAAAAAAAGCTGAAACCATGGCTTATTTTAAAGATCATGCAAAAAAGGGAGCACCTGGTGAATTTACTAGTACATATAAGTTTGGCTTCTGCCATTTATGTTGACAAAGTTGCACCCCAAGAAGATTCTGTGAAGATTTATGTGTCACTCTTTGTACCCACGTGACAGTACATGGAGTGTAAATTTTGTGTACTGTACAATGTAAGGTCCCATGGAGCCAATTCTGACAAACAATTCTTACTCTCTGATCACATATTTCTTGATAGACTCTACTGTGACATAAGCAGTTTGAAATGTTCTACTTACAGATGGGAAACAGGTGGACAAACAAGACTAAGACTTAACTGGAGAATTTGACCAAGAGAAGGGCTCCAAGAGATTTTAATCATCTTCAAGATTTGATTTTCAGTGTTCTAATAAATATCTGCTAACACATGCACTGCACTGCTTTATAATATATATGTAGCAGTAAAAATCATAATGAGAATAAGATAGAGGAATAGGCAAGGCAGGCAACTAAGTCTATTTCTACCAGCCAGAGTGCTGGGACTCAGTACTCTAATGCATAAAGCTGAGCTGTACCTTTCATATTTCAGGATCTACCTTGCACCTCATTTTGCTAAGAGAAGGTGGAAGCTGGGAGCTGTTTTCAGAAGTTCCTGCCTCTGGCAGTCCTTAGGAAACTAACAGGATTATTTTCCTTTCCTCTTTACACACAAACAGACACCAGTGATTTAATTAATAGCACATCTTATTTTGCACTCCTATGTCCTTCATGCAAAACTCTGAGCAGCACTAGATCCATGGCAGGTATTGATTATACCACCTCATGATGTACACAATTCCCCCAGGTCCCAGTTCTGCTCCCTTACCCATCCCTTTCTCTAGCAATTAAAGGGGAAAGCAGCAGGCAATTTGTTCAGACTCATAGAGGCCACTTGCCAGCAAGTCAGTTCTAGCCCAGGGTCTGCAGGCTGACAAGGCTGAGCTGCAGTGCTCTCACAAGTGCTCATACAGGTACAACAGCTCTGCCATTCACACATGAACTCTACTCTGCATCATCACACACACTCATTAAACACTTACCTGTGGTGTAATGCACAAATCTCTCACATGGATTGGCTACATCTTTGAACAGGGATTTCAGTTTGAATTTGAGATTATGGTTTTATAGTATGCACTGACATTTTGGGATCTCATTCCTCCCGGGCTGTCTAACCTCTCCAATGCAAACTGTTGCCACTGAACTCACATTCAGTGTGATGTGAGTGTCCTTTCAGAGAAAACAGGCTGCCACATACCTCCCTTTACCCATTAGGAGTCACTGAGTGTAAAATACTGCACAAGAAGTTTTTCCCTTCATCTTTTGGGGCACAAGCAGCTGTGACTGTTTCACTATGTAGTCTCAACAGTTTCAAAGTGTCCATGAGAATATTTCTGTCCCCCATGCCAGGGCAGACTGCTTGGCGACATCACCAAAACTGAGCAGAGACTAATTTTCAGAAAAGCTGAAAGATACATACTTGGTTTTTTTTCTCCCCACAAACTGGAAGCAAAACAACCCCCCACCTTTATGAGGGCTCTCCCAGCCCCAAATATTCCCACAAACTTGGAAGCAGTGCTTTCAAGTTTCTGTTAATTAACACCACTTTCCTCTCAACCACCCCACTTCCTTCTGCAGCTCAAGTTCATATACAAAAGCTGAACTAGAAGATGGACAGGACTGAGGAGTCCAAGATGTCACCATTCCTCTGCCACAATCCTACTCATATGAATATAAACTAGCAGGTTAGTATGCCCTTGAAGTAACAGGACAGAATATTATTATTTATACACAAGAAAAATAAATGTTGACAAAATGTAAGAGACAATAAAAGGGCTAGAAGCATTTTAGGATCTTAGGTATTTACCATGGCAGTGTATTTTATAAAAATTAGCATAATTAAATAGCAATCTCTTTTTCTCCATCTTGTTTCAGTTTACATAAACACTACTGAGATAGTTAAATGTAGATGTACATAATATTATTCCCATGTTTACACAGATTTTAAATGAAACACTTTATGTGTATGTCATCTGGTCTTGTTCTAGAAATGGCATCTTGAAATTTAATCACACTGAACTGTTAGTATTTATCAAGCTACCCTTAGAAAAAAGATAATATTTAGATATTTTATACTTTTCAACATCTATATTTTTGTTTTTCATAATACTTACCATGCTGGAGGGCTTTTAGCGGAAACCAAAACAGAATGAATGAGTGGAAGAGGCCATTTAAACAATGAACCCAGAAAACCTAAGAAAGAGAAAACAGAAAATCCATGAGAACCACTTGCAATAAACTAGCTCTGTGAACCCTGACCTTTCTTTTTATCTGTGTGTTAGATTCACAAAATGTGTTTTTGTTAGGCCACCACTGTGAAGTAATATAACTGACAGGCACTTTCTGCCTCTTAGCTCTTCATGGGTCATTTGTTTATTTTTATGCTTTGAAAAAAAAGTGTGTATTATGTCCTCCTTTTAATTTCAATTCAGAAGGGAAATTAAAATATAAACATATGGGAAAATATCATCAGAAAAATTGAACTAAGCCAGACAGCTGGAACAATTGCTACATTTGAAGTAGGGAATTAAAAAGGACTCTAGCTTTCACAATTTACATTTAGTAGAAGAATAAATTTAGATGGGAGAAAAACCAAAACCTGAATTACACATATGACTAACCTATATAATCCCCCATGCAAAGAAATTTAAAAAGGACAAATATCAGTTTCTTCCTTAAATTTCTCCTTACATGCTCCATTCTTGAGAAGCACAATTTGATCATGTTACAATTCTTTTAATGTCTTTGCTAAACAATTGAAGTTTTCAAACTTACTTTCATTTGTAAAAGATGCCTTCTGCAAAGAATTGTATTAAGCTTAAGAGTAAACAATTATTAATGCTTTCCATAATATACTGCAAAATGATGTAAAAAGACTTAATAAAAAATACGTAGCCAATTTTCTTCAGTATGGCAATTATGTCCTTTTCACTAACAATGCTTTTGACTATTATGGCTTTTATTGTAACTGACTGATGTGTATCTTGAGTGTTAGGGTGTTCAAACAATTGAAATTAAGTTGCCTGTCTCACATTTTCCACAACATCTCAACATCTTTTGTTGGATTATATAGCTACACTAGGTTGCATGAACCAATTTACACTCCAATACTTTGCACATTTAAACTTGTGCTACTCATTAACCTTTGTCTCTCCCTCTTGCTATGTCATTACCAGAAGTTTTTATTTGACAGAAAGCACAGGTGGGTGCAAGAAAAATTAGTTCTACTTTTCCATTTTCCTGACCAATTCTTTTTGTCTCATGCTAATCCTTTAACCTCTATCATGACCTCATAACCTTTGATCCCTTTTACCATAACAAATATCTGCATCAATATTCAAGGCAGTAATGTTTCCAAATCTTTAACACCAACTATTCAACTTATATAGGTGGGAATTTTGTAGCTGGTGAGTCTGTAGACATTTACTCATAGCAAATGTATGGGAACAGCCACAGAATTTCCAATGAAGTCAACAATACATCTGTGCAATAATAAAAATATGAAGAGCTTATTTTAAAACAGAAAAGCTAACTGTTGTAGCTCATACTTAGACAATTTATTGGAACTATCACAACACAGAAGTGTCTATATTCATGGGACCATGAAAAGTCTCATACTTGTAAAGCATTCACAGGGACACAAGAGACTCTGTTACCTAGAGTCCTTACAACTTTCAGGTTGGCTTTTGTAGGTGAAGAGAAGAAATGAGGAAGAAGGAGAAAAATCTCATCTGCTTCAGGGGACAAAGACAGTTTAGAGAAATAATTGCATATATTGGGGTAATGCCAATTATACAGCACAAGAGGCACAGATATAAGAGCTAAGTATGCTGTATCAGCTCTGCATATCTACTACAGATCATCACACCTAGGCATTGTTAATTCAAGGATATACTGAAAAAGTCCCCAAGTTCAACATAAAATGACATCACCTGAAATGTCACAATTATATTTACAAAAACTAAAATCAGAAAGAACTCTTACAAAAGTCAAATACTCAAAAAATCACAGATTCAGGAACAAGTTTAATTTAGTTTCTTTAAAGAGATTATTTATTGGCAATGACATAGAAATTTTGTATATTTTATGTATTAAAGAGTCCTACATTGTTTTACTACTACTTCTGCTAGTCTCTGTAAGGTGTTACCCATTTCCCTCCAAAAGCAGCCTCAGATTCCTTTTGATCCACACCGACACATTCTTCACTCCAAGTATTTTCTCCCAAAACTCAAAATTAAACCATAAAATCACAACTCCAAGTGGACAAAGAATAGTACCACGTCCCTCCCTCTACAAATCTAGTGACAGTTCTTATTGTCCTCTGCAACACTTCTCCACAGGCTTCAGTAATCCATTTCCATATAACAGTACAAATACATACAGCCCAGCCACAGTGAGGTCTAATCACTTCTGCCTACAGAAGACAGCTTTATTACCAGCAGAGAAAACAAAAAAAAAAAATCAAAAAAAGCCCAAAAAGAAAGGATTGAAAAAAATTAATCACTTCCACACTTGCTAAAAATGAATATATATATGATTTTTACCATTCACTGACAAGTTGGAAATAGTACCAAAAATCCCCTCAATTTTTACTTATGAGCAGCATAGAACAAAAAGGGCAGCTATACTGAATTCCTATGAATTTTTTGCTTTATTATATTTGATTTTTACAAAGATCTACCTTAGTATTAAAGTCCAGTGCATTTTGGGAAGTCTTGTATAACTCAGGGTATTTCAGCATGTTTTCTTTTCGGCAGGATCTCTCAAATATTCCAAGAGTTAGTGGAGGCATTGCTGTAAACATCTAGTAGAGATGGTTTAAAAAGAAAAAATGCAAAACTTTAGTGTTGAGCATTTGCTTAAAGATTGCTTACTCAAGAAAAATTCATGGTTAAAAAATAACTAAAGCCACACAAATTGTCTTACCACATTGTAAAGACCAATACACCATCTTTCAAAAAGAATTTGTCCAGAAAAGCCATTGACAAATGCAAACCAGATCTGCAAAAGATTAGAACCGTGTATTACTCAAACATCTTGCAAGGTACAATAAACAGATTTTTCCTCAGCTTTGCAAAAAGGGATATCCCTAAAACACATTTATAACACAGCTCAAAATGTTTTGGTTTAATCCCATATAAAAAATTAATGATAAACCCAACTTTCAACCAAGAACAGATAATGGGCAATCTAGTCAGATATGTGAACAATTCCATGTAAATAGGAAAACATTCAAAGGACGTTATTATTTTCAGAAGAAATGTCAGGTTCTTTAAGGTTTTAAGAGTGATTTAAGCGCACTTAATTCTTAATGAAATAAAAATCCTGAGAAATATGGGGTGGTAGAGGGGGAACCTACAGATTAGTAGTCATTGTCTTCTCATTGTTAGCAAACTTGACTAACAGAATTCGAAGATTAAGCTGCTGTCTGGAACTTAAAACTCCCAATATTCCTTACTCATGAGATGATCAGGCTTTACCAGAGCACTAAAGTAAAACTATTTAGTTAACAAGCACTAAACTCAACTACAGGGTACTTTAGAGAGGGAAGTGGGTACTTCTTTTATTGCATGATTTTTATCATTTTTTTGCCAAAAGGTTGAAAGAAAATAAATTTAGTTTGAAAGGTGTGATAACATATTTTCTAATGTTTTTCAGCATAGCATGAAGTGTATCTACTTTCTGCTATTTCCTCATCCTTGTATTAGTTCAATGAAGATGTGGAGAAGCAGCACATCTGATGAATCTTTATTAACAAGTTACACTGAAATTATATTGTCTAGGAAAAATGTAAGCTCTTAGGTAACACAAGTCAAAATCATCTGAACATTCTATTCAACATAAGATTCATGTTTTTCAAGTGCATTTTTAGATGCTGCTTTCTTACAGTTCACATTTAATTTAACTTCATTAGGGAAACATGAATTGCTACAATCAATATGTATGTTTATCAGCATGTATCCAGGCTGGCCTCTGGGGGAGGGGATTCTATGACCAAACTCAGATTTTTTTAAAAAAAATCACGTTGTGCAATGTCTGAACATGTTTGTGACTACTTTGAGATGGAATCCCCCCTGAATTTGGCAACTCTTAACACTAAAAATGGGAGGTAAAATACAGCCAGAATTACTATTTGTTCAACAGATAGGAGAAGAGTAAATTTTTTTGGTGGCCACTTATTGGAGCAAGGTTGGATACAAAGTCATGACTGTCCAAGGCTGCAATACAGAAAGAGAGAATACCCTGAATTTTCTGAAATTGTATAATGCTAAATGTGTTTACTTTGGTAGATTTAAATGCAACAAGCACAAATTTTTAACCTTTCAGAGTAAACACTGAAAAGACAATGGAATTACTTTATTTCAGCTGGATCAGGTTTTTATCAGCTCTCGTGTATTTCTGTTTTTGATTCTCAAAATATGAATTATGACTGAATTTTGATGAATTTAGCAGACACTTGCTGGCAGCAGTTTCTCAGTAGCTGAGTGTAAGGGTGCAAGATGAGTACATAATCAGTTGTGCATTACAGAATAATTAATTATGCACTCAACATCAGTACCATTGATTTTTCTTTCCTTGTTTGTAGCAAATACTGAAATAAATTTTAGAAATATTGATTTCAAAGGGTTAAGGTGGTGGAACATATGTGACTCAGTAGCTGGTCATAAATATGTGTACATCTCATTGCTGGTAATTTCAGAGAGAGTTTAAGAAAAGTATTACTCTCTAGGAAGAAAATAAAAGACCACGAGTACACATAGACTTGACCCTTCACTACCAAGGAGTATATGGAAAACACATTAACTTTCTACTGTGATTTAACTACCAGGCAAAGTGTTATAAAACTCTAATTTTAAATGAAAGGCCTAAAAACATACACTGAATCTATTCCACATGTTGACTGCTCTTACAAATAAATGATGTTAAGTAACACTTGGAAATGTTTTGGAATGATTTTTAAAATGCAATGCAAGTATTTAGGATAAAATTTTAATTTACAATGGAATGTTGCTCTCAGCTTATTTTGTACAGAATTTAAGTTAGAATTTTCAAGGTATTTAAACTGAAAACAGTTTTGCTATAAATTGTAAAGAAATCCCTTAAGGCATAATATTGACTTCCTCAAATATTAGCATTTACTTTCTTCTAAAGAAAGCATGCAAGTTATAGGCATTTTACTTCATTTTAGTGTAGAAGGAGACTGGAATATATCTCAGTCAGAGGTCTAGAAGCAAATTAAAGAGACATGAAATTTGGTAGCGTCTCTAAGTTCTGAAGTTCTTATGGAATCTATCAAAAAAAGTGTGAAGAACAAATCTTTCAATGTGGAAACACTACTGTTTAGTGGAATAAAATAATAAATATATATAACTTTAAGAGACAAAACACCTTTAATAACTAAGCAGAAACATTAATTTTATATTGTTTACAAGATAGTATTTGAATATTCACATTAAGAATAAATGGCTCAAACAACAATGGCTTGAAATGAAAACATCTAGAGGGTGGAAGAAAAAGATGAAAGACAAGTACAGCCCTCACCTCAAACTGTAAGAGAGGAAGAAAATAACCCACTTATTTGCCTTAACTTTTGAACCATGGGCCCTAGAAAATTACACTCTTAACCCTATATGAAAAAAAGTAATTTTAATTATTTTTAATAGTGAGAATGACAAGAAACACTTGCTTTGCAGTGGGCAATTCATTCACAGACAAGTGTGTTTCATCCTAGTTATGATGGACAATGAAGGCAACTGTACCTGCAAAAGAAGTTTTTAGGATGCTGTACATGCTACTAATTTAGGAGCAGACTCAGACACCTCTCTTAGGGTATAGGTCTTATTCTAACAACTCAAGTTACAAATGCAGCACCCCTTTACAGAAGGACAAGCGATAGGTGTTCTTAAGAAGTATTTTGGACTATATATGTGAATGGGCAGTGAAAATTCAGACCATTCTGTAGCTCAACAGCTACAAAATTTTCTGTTGTGAAGGAAGGATTAAGGTAGCAGAAAGTCGGTAACTCAGTAGTGAGAAGAAAAAAGCTTCAGAGAGGGGGAAAATAACCTCTCCATCATCCAAAGTTTATGCAATAAAAAAAGTCATTACAGCTCTAATTACTTAATAAACTAATTATTTTCATAGCATCACTTAAATTGCTTGCAAACAGCCATGTTTAAACATCTGTGACCGAACTTTAAATCTCAGCTCCACACATCTGTTTCTTCTGATTGTCTTGGTCTTTTAATCTCTCATTTGATGGTTCATGTTGGGAAAAATCAAATCTTATTTTTTTAAAGTCTATATCCTTTTTATTTAATATGAGTCAGTTATTTTATGTTATTACTCAACAGCAAAACGAGAAGTAGAAATAGGAAAATTTTGTTGCTCTGATGTCAAAAGGTGATTTACATAACTTCATAAAATGAGTAGTTTAATGAGAGTTTATACAGTAATGGTAAAACTAAAACCAATCCAAAATGAGTTCTCAATCATAAGATCAATCTCAATCTCAACCAGCACTATAAAGTCATGACAGCCCCTCCAAAATAGATGTGAGACTTTGCATAGGCCTGTCCTACGTGAGTGTGATGCTCTGTACAGGCTTAGTAAAGCACATAAGTGGTCCCTTAGAGATTCAGAGTTTTCACCAGCAATTTAGACTGATACTTCAGAATATAACCTCTCAAGTCATTGTGACTAGTCCTATACAAAAGATGAGGCCCATATTTAAAGAGCTATTGCATCAAGACACAGAGCAGAGAAACATTATTACAGACTACTTCTAGTTTCTTATGAATAGGAGTTTAAATGTCAAGAAGCATTGATCACTGTGCCTGAGTATTACTATAGACCTTTACCATTTTCTGAATCAAGAAACCAAATGACATAAATTTCATATCAGCCCATGAATGCCTAAGATAAAGGCTGTATTTTAGATTAAATGGAATATTTTCCATTACTTTCTTAATTAGTACTGAGCAGACACTTAAAAATAGGATACATGTCTATTAATAAAAGGTAGGTATTTTTGGTCATTGTCAGAATAAAAGGAAACTTGTTTAAAGCAACTTCCAGACGTGCCTTTCACAGTACTATTTTCTAAACTCCAAGACAGAGGAGGTGTGGCCACAAAAGCCTCACACAAGTTTTCCTGATGTAGCATTTCTGCATATTAAGCAGCAGCTTACAAATACTCATTGAGCTCTCTGCTCCCACGCCTGATCTGTACAAAAAAACTGAAAAGAGAGACTCAAGACTGGCAGTTGTCCTTTCTGGAGACATTCAATGATGAATTTCTGCCCATTCACTCACAGTATTGACATGAGCTATTAACATCTCTGAAAAGTTTTCTGAGCTGACAAACGTTGGGTGTACAGGAATTCAAGCAGAATTCATCTTGTCTTCCAGAGAAGGTGTATATGGCAAAATGCTTGCATGCATTATATATAAAGGGTCATAACAACCCATATCAAAATGATGTCTTTGCCCTTCCATCTGCTCAGGAGGCAGAGACTACCTGCTCAAAAAATCAAAGCCTTTTCATCTTTAAACCATGATCTCTGTACCCTGCATTTCTTTCTCGAAGAATACAAAGAGTGGGATACTTATATCTGATTTAAGTTATAAATTTACAGTATGTTTGCAGGTGACAGAAATCTAAGAAAAATAACTTAATATGTTCTAAAGCTCATCTTTGTATGCTTTCTATAAGCATGAAGTATACATTAATATTGTTTTATTCAAATACTTCTAGAGCTGCTGCTAATCAGTACTTCTAGAAATCTGATCATGTAAGCAAATATCCAGCCTTTGAAATACAGGATCTAAAGTCTGCCACTGCTAAGCAAAAAGGGATCTTTAGTGAACTTGCTTTTTCTATAGTTTCCTACTTTATATTTTTCTGAACAGGCTACAAACTTCCTGCTTCTTAGACAGAAATCTATTTGCAGTAGTAACACAGTAAAAGAGAAAAAAGAGGAAATTTAGAAAATATAAGAATATGGTAAGAAAAATGCACTCTTTTGGCTGCAACTTTTATACATAAAAAATGATTAAAGTATTTTCAAATATTGCAATGTGTAAGGTCACATAAATAAGTATCAAAATTGGAAATATTAATCCAACATTTACAGCAGGTTTAACAGAAAGGAGGCATTTTCTTCCAGTAAAACCTAACACTTACTTTGCAAGTTTAAGATACTAATTTGAAAATATATCTTAAAACCTGAAAATTTAAAGGCTATCCGTTAACCACATTAATGTAAAAATACATATGACTATCTATAAAATTTATTTTATGGTCAAGATTTGCAAAAGTTAAATATTTTTTCCACATTTTTAACCCAAAGTTTCATTGTGAATATAAAGTTTGAATCAATTATAAACGTAATTACTATATTTATATTAGATTATAAAAGAGGCAGCAGCTGTTGGAAGAAAAGGAAGGGAGGGGGAGAGAGGAAATTAAAAAATTTATTTAAAAATATGTTCAAAATTTTATGGTTGCTGTGTGGTCGTGAAGATTGTGAAAACTATAACTATACATTCTGTTCTAACCATACCTACCAATAAATGTATTTTTATTACAACACAATCCTCTCATACTACTGTATTTTTCATGAGATTTCACTCCTTAAAATCCCAGGTGAAGCAAACTAGGTCAGCTCCTTTCAGGAAAGTATTCCTGTTCTTTGAACAGGAGCCTGAGGATGCACAGGCACCCCACCAGCAAATGAAAGGTACCCAGGAGAGAAACTAAACCTGTGTGTAAAAACCCTGGGCACTGCTGTGAACAGCAACTGCCCTGCAGTGCAGCAGAGACCTTCCAAAGGGCTTCAGACTGCAAATCCAACAGTCACTCACACCACTGCAAAGAGCTGAAGCACACACAGTCTGGATGGATTTAAGACAAACTTGTAACTGGGTTACTTAATTACCACAATGATTTTAATGTACAGCATTTTAATAAGCTAGCAATATCATAAACACATCTAGTACTAATATTCAGCTTGCTTTTTAAAACAACTGGGTTTTTTAACATAAAAATGAGTAATATTAATCGGTTTATTAAAAATTTCAAGATTCAGGACTAGTGTTATTCACAGCTAAAATACTTCTCTAAAATCATATATAATAACCAAAAGCTCGGAATTAGATTTCACTTTCAAGAAGAAACATTCAATGTACTGTAAAATTACCTCAATAATATAAAGGACTATATTCTTGTAAAAACAATACAGGATGCATTTAGCTACTCTGTTATAATTCCAGGCTCCATGAACCAATAGCAAGTTCTTCAAATACTTGAACTGCAAAAAACAAGAAAAATGAACAAACACACAGTTAAAACATACATACACCAATATCAATCATATTTTAAAATATTTTATTGTATTATTTTGCAGTGTAATGACTTACCTGAGCAATTGAGTAGTCTGAGGAATTAGCAGCCTGTAGACCTTCATTCCCACTGATACCAACACCAACATGTGCTGTTTGTATCATACTAACATCATTTGCTCCATCACCAATCGCTAGAGTTACTACTTTAACTTGTTTTTTAACCATTTCTACAACTTCAGATTTTTGAAGAGGTGATACCCTAAGGGATAAAACAAAGAGACAGGTTTTAACACAGGACTTTCAAATGAATCTACTCTTAAAACACACTTTATACTCTGTGAAAGGGTAATAAACCCAGGCCAATGAACATCCTGGTCAGCAACGTGGTCTTGTTAGTGCCCTTCAAGGGTATACGCTGAAAGCGCATTCACAGCAGAATTCATAGAAAACTTGGGTTTGTTGAAGCAAGATGTTAACAGGACTGGAGAAACAAAGGTTAAACAGCAGAGGGCTCCTAACCCACAGTAATGGAGAAACTCCAAATGCTGCCACTGCCAGTGGCAACTTGCAACAACTGCAGATTTTGGCACAGTTTATTGTTGTGCTTTTTATTTTCCTCTCTGTTTAAATATGTATTTTATACACAAACAGCAAAATATTTAAGAGAAAGATTTCAAAGCAAACAGTCACAAACAGAGTGGACTGCCACTATACTAACACAGCCTACATTGATAAATTAGAGGAAGTAACTTTGAACATTGAGTCCAGTTCCTGTATTTAGTTTATCTGCTGGTAGTTTCTACCTTGTTCTTTTCAGGACTGTTCAATTATCTGTCATTAAGAGAATGTCTATTCACAGTTAAGGGGACAAATTATTCCAGGGATGACAGCTCTGTTGACTGAAAATACATCAGTTTTGCCATTGTATGTGTCACACGTGTACCTCTCATTTTGTTTTGTAGAAGTTCTATTCTGCAAGCTGAAATTCCGTCCTTGTAGTATTTGGGACACTGTAAGTGAAAACAGTATACAGAACTTATCTGCTAGGACTGCTGTGTTTCACAGGGTGGGCAAATAAGGAGCAAACCTTAAGCAGGGTGGCAGTCTGCTTTTGTGAATGCTGGCACTGGAGTCAAGGATCAAACTGCACCCCTCTTGTCTCATGGTACAAACAGCAACCAGATGAAAAGCAAAAAACCACCACCATTCACTGCTTCCTACAAAGACAGCAATTCTGCTACCAATGCATGATTCCTGTGTGAAGATGGATATATACTAACCCTGAAAACTGGAGTAAAACCAGGTATTTAAAATTAATTTCCTACAAGTCTTCTGTTTGCTCACTCAGTGCAATAAACCTGGTTTGTTATTATAAACTTCCAGAATGTGGCAATTTGGGTTGTGAAAGATTTCCCCAGCAGTGAAAAAATTTCAGGATTAATGCTTATATGCAGGGATGCTCATAACCTGATCTTTGAGGTTAAAAACATAAAATAAAGCCACAGAAATATAAAATAAAGATTTGTGGAAAAAAATTGCAAAGGAAAACACAAAAGAGCAATTAGTTCTAAATAATTACTGGTGACTGAGCAACATGGCCTATGGAGTTCCTGAGTACAGTTCTCACCTGAACCAAGACTGCTGTATGGCACTCGCAAGCTCAGTAACAAAAAGAACCAGACCACCACGCACCAAAAATTCTGCTGTATTGTGGCATCTGTGTAAATGCTGGGGTTGCTCCTGCAAGCTGAGGTTCCCAAAAGGAGCATTCTCATAGGTAAGTGAAAGCCTCACGGTACTTGAGAAAATTACACTGTTCTATTATTAATGAGATTACTCATGAGCAAGATTTCTTCTAGTTTAAAGAATTATAGTTCAAAGAATTCCATAAAATCCAGTAAGTGACTGGCAAAAAATACAGTCCTATTTATATTAACTGATTTTTAAGATCAAAAACCCAGTGTGAATGAGTGAAATAATAAAAACAAGTCACCTACAAAGAAAACACATTTTTCTTTGACTAAATATGTTAATCAAACTATTTTTCAGTAGATGGCATATTAAAATGTTCATGCCTGCCCAGTGATTTCTGCCATTACAGCTAAGACTGAACGGTTTGCCTGTCCTGACACTGGATAGACATTACAGGTTACAATGCATTGCTCTCAATTTGGACCAAACTTTTGATCCTTAATTTGAGAGGAAAAGTTTTCTTTTCCCACTGGTTGCATAAATTTCCTCATTATACTTCTTCCCACTCCCCCTTAAAGAAACTAGAAACAGAATAAAACTGTCATCTCTTTTAAAATAAACGTAAAAGAGATATTAAATTCTTCACATTCCACACTAAGTTTTTACAGTTGAAGAACTCTGAAGCTCCATTATTTTCTCTCCATTAAGCACATTATACTAATAACAATGATTGGCCATCACTTTTTGTCCAACTGCAAACTGTACCATAGCTACAAAAAGCACAACCAACAAGAAATTACATGACTGCTGAAGCTAATGGCCATACCAGCTACCGTCCATTCTGTCTGAATAAGAATGCATTTAGAAAATAACTTTAGAAACCAAAACAACCAGAGACAGCAAAATTCCATCACATGACAGAAAACTATGAACTTTCAAAATGGAAACTAAATTTTTTCTTGGAATTGGCATATGAGGCTTGTGACTAATTTCATTGTGTTAATTCAAAAATTAAATGCAGCAGAGTGGCAAGAGTTCATAAAGCCCCCAAATCTCTAACATCACACTGTTATTATCCATTCCATTTATTAACAAATCCAAGTTATAAAATTTTGTGAAAAGCTAGTCAGTGTAAAAACAGAAACAGTGTTTGAAAAACATTGATGAATATTTCACCACACCAACATAATTTCCAACAAAAGGAAAACCTTTTCCTACTAAAGTAAAGGCTATCTGTCAGTCAGCTAATCTTGTCCATGATTATTCTGAAACACAGATTAAAAGTATAGGAGAAAAGCAAGGTTTTCAAGACATGCTTTTTATGTCCTGATACGCACATTTATTCATATAACATTTAGGAAAAATTAACTTTTGACTAAACTGGTAAATTATAGCAACAATCAGAATTCTTACTACTTAAAATATGCAACATTTCTGAGCCTTGGACTGCTTAAAAGCTGAAAGAGGATTCTATGTTGAGTAAATCAACTTATCCAGTTTGTTAGAGAGAACTGCTTTAAAATGTATTTTAAAAAATAAAGGAATGAAAAATAATATAGCCTTCCAACTGAAGGTAGCTATGTAATCACATTATTCAGTGGCCAGCACAACACATGGTATTGGACTGCTGAAAAAAGCTGCGTGGGATGAACACAACCTCGTGGAAAACTTGGGATGAAAGTTCCTGGGCAACAGCCCTTCTGAAAACTTCTGTGGTCCACTTATATGAAAAAAATCTTTCTATGATCTTTTGGTACATGTTTTATTTGAACTCTGCTGTTGAAAATTGTACCAAAACTTGCTACAGACAGCTTCAACAGAAGATTCCTGACCTGAGTACTTCTTTTTCAACTTTTCAGGAACAGTGCCTTAATTTCTTTTTAGACAATGTTATAGGGGCAGTTGGAAGATGCCACTCTCATTGCCTCAAGTTCATGGTGAAACCAGTAAAAAATATTTTTCCTTCATTTTGCTCAGTCTTAGCTGTATATTTTTACTCCAGAATAACCCATTTAACATTCTTCTTGCATATATTACTCTGAAACCAATATAGAGTTGGAATTCAGTTTGCTAAAGTCTTTAAGCCAAACATCTGCTTGGAATTAATAACATATACAGATTTTTTTTTCAAAAAGAAACTTCTACTGAATATTTGTCAGCTTCATCTGTGTTACAGCGAGTCTTAGGAAGAATCCATTGGTAATAAATATTTCTGCATAAGTGAATGCAGTCTGCAAAGTTAAAAGAAAGTGAGGTAGTTTGTACTTTTAGAACTAAGGAAAGCTTAAGATGTTTACTGCCTTTATATGGATGAAGAAAGAGCATACATTTTTGTTTAGTCTGGATTTTATATATGTTATATACATATATATTATGTATGTATGTATGTATATATTTAAAATTTTTCATATGATTTACCTTAATTAAAAATTACAATTTTAAACTCTCTATTTTCAAGGAAATGAAGTTTTTGTTACTAAAGACAAAGCATTTAACAGAAATAAATATTTTTGGCAGAATTTTGACTTTTGGGAAACAGAGGATATTAAAAATGTCCACATTAGAACAGTGAGTGCTACGAGCAAGTATTTCAGTTTTAAACTTGTAGCCAATTTTTAAGCAACCACAAAATATGTCAGGCATATATCTAGATATGCATTGAAACCAACTGACCTAAGTATATTATGGAAGTGTAAAATGAAGAAATGGCAGAGAGAGTATTACTAGGAAAGAAATTTTCACTTTGCACTTTGTTGTTTCATTACAAGAATGCAAACACTAAAAGACAGCTTTATGTACAGAACACCCCTCAATGGTTCCACAGTTCAACAGAAACAGAAAAATTATCTCTTCAAATGGCATATTTTGTAATCAAGGAAAGAGAAGAAAGAGAAATATGGCTTTAAAAGATCAGTTCTACATGAATCTTCTGCTTTTTACTGTACTGAGCAAATTCAACCTAGTAGAACAAGCACAAAACTTCAGCTTATTTGTCAGAAAGACTACTGCCATTAGGAAAGTGTTTATACACATTATAAACTGCTCATCAGTGTAAGATCTCAGTTTAAAAGACAGTAAAACCTTAGTTTGAAATTCAAACTGTTTCAGGCTGAAGCATGGCTACAAAGCTTAACCACAAAACCATTAATTAAAAAATCCCTTGGTAGCATGACATTGCTTTTCAGAAGGGATGGAAAGACTACAAACCTGGTGATTATTTGGCTACTGTAATATTAATTCCTTGTCTGTGCCCTTTTGCAAGGCAGAAAAATAGTTCCAGTTTGAGTGATTAAAAAAGGTGTTTCCACCAGCTTCAGGTAATAAAAAGCACCTCAAGTAGCATCCTTAACATTTTTGTGTACTTCTCATACAGTGTAATCCACAGCTTACAGAAAAGTAGACTGTGGAGAAAGATCTACAAAAGGATCCAGATGTGCTAAAACCTGCAGTTAACTGTAATATCAATTCAAGGTCAAGATTAGTGTCTCAACCTTGTTGAGACTACTCTCAATGGATTACAAATTATTTTTCTGGAAATATGCAATCTGAGTGACTCTGACAGGTACACCTTGTTGCACACTGCCCTGTAGATATTTCACTTGAATGACTCTATTTCATAACTTCAGTGTCTTAATTTTTATATGTCAATAAAAATAGCATGGAGAGAGAATAATGTAAACCTTACCTGCAACAAATAACAGCTTTACATGACAAAGCCAAATCCAGGAAATACTGCCTTACTCCAAATGTCAGAGCATACTTCAGAGATTTACCATCAATGATGAGAGCAAAATCATTTTCCTTCCTTAAAGCATCACCAAGAGTACTGCAATGATGGCTAAGTGTCTCTCTTGTTCCCTGTTGCACAAAAAAATGGTGTTCATTATTTTTAATTCTTAATATTCTTAAATCCAAATTTTTCAGCATGATCAGAAACACTGGCACTTTGGTTTTTGAGAAAATTGCCTTTTGATTCTGCTATCAAATATTATAAAGTGAAAAGAATATTGGCAACAGTTGCATTATTAGAAACACAGTAGAAATGTTGTGTAGGATTGCTCTTGCCAAAAAAAAAAAAAGGTGTGAAAATTATGGTGGAACTTTTAATGCTCTTTGAACAGCAACAACAGTTGCATAAGTATTTGCCAAAAGATGTAGGTATACAGAAAACAGATATAATAATACAAAAGATGATTCACATATATAGAGATACAAGAATTCACTATTATATAAAATCTTCCTAAATCCTTAGAAAAAAGGAAACACAGATAATTCATGACAGAAATACAGGCATTGTAACTGATAATTCTATCACATTAAATTCATATTTTAACATAATTTAACAATTATAACATCGATTACATGTTATACAAAGGAACATATTTTGTACTTTTCAATTGCTAATGACAGTTTGAATCACTCCTACAGAAGTCACTATTTTGTGACCTAGTGCTGAGAACTTCAGATGACATTCAGTAGACAATACAAACAACTGTGTTTATGCAGCAGCCTCCTTTGGGAAGGTCACTGACATCTAGTTAGCTACAGTACAGCTCTACCATGGAGTGTCACGAAGGAGAAAGATACTGCTTGCTGCACTTCTTTCTTTTTGAAAGACCTTTACAGAGCTACAACATACTTTTCTTCTGTTTCCTGCTTCACTGCCTAGAAGTAAGAAGTATTTAAGAGGAGAAAGGAACATGAAAAAAAAAAACCCTTCTCCTTGTAAAATACTGACTTTGGAAGCCAGTGACATTCTACGACATGTTCCCGTATTCTTTTACAAGTTTACCAACCAAATAATTGTGCTACTTCTGTGATGTCAGGCATACATAAACAAAATTTGGTGTAACTACCCAAAAATAAAACACTGAACTAATAAAAAACCTCAAAACCCTTTGAAATGAAATTAAAGATACTGCTTTGCCTTTTCAACTCAACTTACTCCTCCCAGTTACTCATATTGTTGTTTTTGGTTTTTGACTATTTTGCTTTTACTGGCCTTCTCAGATTCATTGGTTTATCTAAAATGAGATTAAGCTGTTGGGGAATTCTGCATTCCAGGGGAATTCTGCACTCCTGTTTCCTGGCTCTTACTCACTAGAAACTGTGACAGAAATGAAGTTCCATTGTTTAAAATTACATGTTTAAGAGTCTGCAAATTGGCAAGAGTTTCTGTAACTATTTTCAAGAGCATCTTCTCTAATTAAGAAATATTGCAATATAAAGGAAGTATTAATTTTTCTCATCTCTGTGGACTATTTAATTTCTAGCAAAGTTTAAACACATGAAAAGTCCTATTCCTCCCATCTACTGTTTCTTCTATGTAATGAACCCCCCATAATCCAGGACTAAATGGTGTCTGACAGATATGTTAGTGTATAGACCCCAGTGGGATCCAGCTGAGGGTGCTGTGGGAGCTGGTGGAAGAGCTCACCAGGCCCCTGCCCCACATTTTTCATCAGTTGACCTCCTGGTTAACCTTGGAGGTGCCACACAGTTGGAGGTTTGCCAGTGTGATATCCATCAACAAGAGGGTCAGAAGGAGGATCTGAGAGAACTGCAGGGCTGTCAGGCAGGGAGGGTCTGGAATGGATCATCTTGAATGTCATCACACAGCACATGCTGGTCAACCAGGGGATCAGGCCCAGCCAGCATGGGCTAGGGAAGGCAGATCCTGCTTGATCAACCTGATCTTCTTCTACAACAAGGTGACACAAATAGTGGATGAAGGAAAGGCCATGGATGTAGTCTGCCTGGACTTCACTAAAGCCTTGGAGGCTGTCTCTCAAGCCATTCTCCTGGAGAAACTGGCTGATTGTGGCTTGGACAGATGCACTGTTCACTGGGTAAGAACTGTAAAACCAGCACCTGTAGGTGCCGAACATGAGCCAGGGTGTGCCCAGGTGGCCAAGAAGGCCAATGGCACCTGTCCTGTCAGAAACAGTGTGGCCAGCAGGACCAGGGCAGGGATTGTCCTCCCTCTACTCAGCACTGGTGAGACCACACCTCAAGTCCTGTGTTCAGTTCTGGGCCTCTCAGTACACGAAAGACACTGAGATGCCAGCCCATGTCCAGAGAGTGGCAACAGAGCTGGGGAAGGGTCTGGAGTGGAAGAGGGAACTAGGATTGTGTAGCCTGGAGAAGAAGAGGCTCAGGGAGGAGCTTATTGCTCTCTACAACTGCATGAAAGGAGGTTGTAGTGAGATAGGGGTCAGTCTCTTTTTCCATCCAACCAGTGACAGGACAAGAGGGACATAGCCTCAGACTGTGCTGGGGAGGTTTAGACTGGACACAAGAAAAATTTCTTTACTAAAAGGGTGCTCAAACATTTTAACAGGCTGCCCAGGGAAGTGGTGGAGTCACCAGCCACAGAAGTACTCAAAACGCTTGTGGATGTGGCACTTGGGGATACTGTATTGTGGTGAATTCTTCTGTTTAAATTGACCTTAATTTTTTATCAGAAGCAGACATTTCCAAGAATACATATTAAAGCAAAAAAACCCATATCCCATGACAAAACAAAACCCCAATTGTAAAACTGTCATATTTAAAATTCCCTTGTGGCCATACCCCCCATGCTGAAATCACAAGCCTCAAATTAAAAGCAGCATAATAATGAAATATTATGAAATATTTTTCATATTTCAGTGAAATACATTTCAATGAAACTGAATGGTAATCAAACAATTTTCTAGTTCCAGATTAAATTCACAATTAAAAGAATAAGGCTATGTTATAACTTCTGCCTGTGATCAACAGTACTATGGTGAAATTTAGCAGTGCATTAAGTTAATATGAAGGCAAATAAAATCCAGTGCTCTTTTAGACAACTATAAGAACTCACTAACAAAACCCACATTTTGCTTGTGAAGCTAATCAGATGTTCATGGGATTAGAGCCCCAAAACAAATAATGTTGCAAAGAGCTGAGATACTTAAATACTTTCAGTTCTGTATCAGCTAATGCCTACTGGGGACTGGGGAGGTGGTGGGGCTGTGGTATTTTTCGTTTAATTTCATGATTAAGGGTATTTGTTCATATAAAAGAGGACCTTTTATTTTAGCATATTCTTTGTAAGCTGAGTTCACAGAGCTGGGATACAGTCTGAACAAATATAATTTTTATTCCAACCTCCTGTGTCTTGCATGTTTAAGTCATAACAATGACCAAATTGATGAGGTATTTGATTTTTTTAAACCTTTTTTTTTTTTAACATATCTTAGAGACAGGGGACTCTGCCTGTCCACAAAGGGATTAGATTTGAGCAAGATACGTTTTAGGAGAGTCCACTGGTATGCAATGGTCAGGTACCATTATTTTAACAGCAAGGGGAAGAAGCATCCACTTAATGCCACTGTTCTCAGTGCAAGGTTTCAGTGTTTTTTAGAAGAGTATGCAGACCAAGAAAAGCCAACCTCCTCAACTCCAGTGAACCTATCAACATCTTCACATAGCCAAGAGGCTGTACTTTAGAGACAAGGAGGAGAGGACTGCCACCCAGCAAATCTTCTCAAAGATCCCAAATACACAAGTGCCACGACACTGGGATTATTTTCTTCGAGGTTCCATGGCTGCTCAGTTCCTCTGAAGATGAGGAAACTGGGTTGTCCAGCAGCCCTCATGGGTGCACAGAGTCAGTACAAGAGGTGGACCCATGCTACTCAAAAACCACAGTTTCATTCTATGTGAATTCTTTAACAGATAATATTCCAACTAAGTATTACAGCCTCTTGCCAACTGTCTCCGGTATGCAGCAAGGAAAGAGGAATTGATCCACCTTTGCAGCTGCACTGACTCAGCATTCTGCAATCACAAAAGTCCATCCCTCTGTCCATTTCCTGAGACCTGAACCACTCCTCTATTAGAACTTCCAAGGTAACTTTTGACTCTACGAGTCAGTCACACTAGAAATAGAGACTGAGATGTCATTCCAACCACACTAGCAAGCAAAGGGTAGGACACAAGATATACCACACAGTAAAATGCACACCATCACATGAGGAGGAAAACTTTATAGTCTCTTGTTAAAATATTTGCATAGAGCTAGTTTACTCTTACTTTCTGAACTGCCTCTTAGAATACATTCACCTGCTGCTGGAAAAAACCCTTGATATACGTTATCACCAGATTTGCAAGTGACCAGTTTGCATGTACAAATTCAGCTGCCATAAGATATTTGCATCTCCATGTACTCTGTACTTTGGGTGTGTAAGGAAAGGATCTCTCAATCTCTAACAATCTAGATACTCCAGTTTGAAATAGGGAGTACAGTGCAGTTATCATTGCAGCTACTACCTTTTACTCTTAACCTATTTTTAAAAAAATTTACTATAAAAGATACTGCTCAATAGATATTTATTGAATTTTTGAATCGTTGTCGTGGGATGATCTTGTATTCCCCATCGCCTGCTGGAAGGTTTTTTTGTGCCTTCGGACTGCAGCCGGGAGGACTCTTCACGGCGGCTCGCCTGACCTTGCAGCCGGAATGTTTACATACTTTTGCCCGGCTGGAGACTTTTTTCCCTCTGCTGGTAGCGGAGGAGGAGGGGTTGCTCTGGACCTATTTTTTCAGCTGTCGGCTGGAGAGGAACGGAGATCTGCTTCTGCGGCTTCTGCTCCTTTCTGGACGGTTTTCAGCTCGTTTCCTTCATTCGAGACCAGCTCGCCATCTCTGGGACTCGTGGTTGGGACCCCTCGATCAGGCAGGGCCTGGCTGGGCTCGGGCCTTGGGCCTGGGAGACGTGAGAGAACTGTGGGGAAACCCATCGACCTCCACCTCGGGGAAGGGAGGGTGGAGCTCGTTTTGTTGAATAAACGGGTTTTTTTCACTCTCGTTTGAGAAATTCTTTCTCCCGAACCCGTGAGGGGTGGGTGCTGCCGGGACCTGCTTGCTTGGCTGGCAGGAGAGAGAAGAGAGACTCCCTTCCGGGTTGTTTCCTCCTCGATTTGTGTCCAAACCGGCACAATCATCAAAGTAGAAGTGGTTCATTTGTAATGCTTGTTTGATGTGAAGCTCCTGGCTTTCATCCATCTGCATGGATGAAATCTACTACATGGAATTTGTTTGCCCCTAGTTGTGAAGTTCCTTTGTGTAGCAGTTACACTATCATTTCAGAAGGTGCAGACTGTTTTCCAGTTATTCAGTAACATTCTGTCACAAAGACCATACAATCTTCCAAGCAAGGAATACGAAAATTAAGAAAGCAACCCCCAAAACCAAACATAAACAACATTCCCCCCAAACCATTTTGGCAGAATTTTCTATGTTTGTCCAGATAAATAGACACTCCAAATTACCACATTCATCATGATGTCTGGATATTTTAAGCAATATAATAACGTTCCATTAACTGAGAACTTTGAAGATTTTACTTACATCAAGAGAGCCTTCATTTATAACAATTAGTCCCATATTCTTTCTCAAAAGTTTACAAGAGTGACCTGTTAGAAAAGATTTTGTTTTTAAAAATAGGTTCCACAAAATCCATTATAATAAGGCTTTTTTTTTTCCATAAGAAAACTATAGACAGAATTAAAAATAAGATTTCCCTAGCTGAAATCAATGATAAAAAAAAAATTCTACTGAATTTTGTAAAAGTACATACAGGTACTAAGTCAGAACAGTTAGAATTTCCCTTGCTGCAACTTGCTGCTGTTCTGCCTTATTCAGAGGTGCTTTAAAGAGGGTTACAGAAAACAATAAACAAATCTCCCTGAGCCTTGTAAATTTTCAGAATGCACCTTGCATTTCATTCAAGACTTGCATATATATATATATATGTTTCCATTCTTTTCTTTATTTTTCTTTTATTTATTGATATATTAAAAAGGATGCATGTTCTGTGCTAATGATGTAGGCTGCCTAGTCCAAAATATGTATCACCATTTTTAATAAAGTGGAAATATTGGTATTATGGGCATTGCCTCAAACCTGAAGGTACGAAGGAAAAAAACATTAGATCAACTGTCTCATGTGCATATGGAAAGTTCTTTAAGATTAGAACATCCAATAAAAAAGATCCATCTGACTAAAGTGAGGCTTTATTTTGGGCATGTATCTACACTACAGCAGTAAGTGCTGATATGGTCATGTGCAAAGAATATTAAATGTTAAAAGCAGCCTTCATGTATAACTATTTAAAAATACAGATTTATCATTGTGAAATTAGTCTTTTTTTCCCCATCCTTCATAATGAAAGAATAAAAATAAACCTTTGTTAAAACGTTATAGTACTGTACTTTAGTTCACCTTTCTTGGATAGAAAGAAAAATAGAGAAGGGAAACTAAGAATACTCACATTCTCTTAATATTATTCCCTCTCACTGTCAAAAGCCAATGCATTCTTTTAAATTCATTTCATATGCTATAAAAAAGTACAATTGCCTATTTTTTTTACCTTCTCTCTAAAGTAACTTTTTCTTGCTCTTAGTATTTTAACAGAGGCAGAATCCACCATTCCCTCCCCCTGTCATTGACTAAAAATAATTTCATATTCAAATTCTGGAGTGACATATAATATTGTTATTTTTTACAAGACAATTTTCCATCCTGAAAGAAATTTTACTCCATTAACTGCTATTATTTTTAAACCTGTAACAAAGACATCAAATAAATGCAAATATAATACCAATATTAATGGCAGTCTCTTGTTTGTCCCCAGTAAGTATCCAAATTTTTATGTCTGCTTTCATGAGTGTCTCTATGGTTTCAGGCACTTTGTCTTGCAGTTTGTCTTCAATTGCTGTTGCTCCAAGCAGCTGAAGATTCTGTGAACATAAAATATTTCATACACATAGGTTTTTTCAGTTTAAATTAAATTTCAGTCTTCCATTTATTTCATTTAATTCTCTGTACGACAAGATTAATGCTCTCAAAACTCATTAATCAGACTTGGTATCAACAAATAAAGAACTTCCACTTTATTCCATGACCTTTAACTCAAATATCTGTGTGGCTTGACAAAACTGCACAGTGTGCCCACTCAAACTTCAGCCAGTTATTCACTCAGTAGCTCAGTAGCTTGTTCAGCAACAGCTACCTTTTCCTGAGGAGGACCTCTCTGATTTGAAGGCTTCAGGAGTGCTAATACCATTCCTTTTCTCTTTTAATGATTTCTCTTCACTTTGTAAAAAAAATCCAAAACACCTGTCAATTTACCTTAGTACTTTTATTTTGATTTTAGCTTCCTATGCAGCAAATCTACACAGTTTTAGTGAATACAGGCATTTTTGTATTTCCTATTTCTATACCTTTAAAACTAGCTGAATGATAAAGACACCATCATAAATTGAATAGTGTGCCATGCCGGGTAGCAGCATGGCCTGCATACAACATCCTGAGGAAGTATTTGTGCAGCTTATAGAAAAATCTGTAAAGTTAGCAGGGTTGCCATGGCATTAAAAAGTTAGATAGTTTCAAGATTGTTTTGTCACATCCAGATAAACTGCTCAGGGATGTTCACTACTGACTGAAGCTATATGCCCTCACCCTTCTCTTCCATGAATTAAATACCACAGGTTCTTGAGGCTCTGAATTTTAAGCAGTTTCATCAATCTAATTTCTCATACTTTCTGAGAAAAAAACCCTAAATATAACTCCCTCAAAATTTAAGTATCAAAACTTCAAACACTATTGGTCTCATGCATTCCTTTCCCTATAAATTTAATAGTCGTGGGACCTTTATTGTTGAGGCAGTGAAGTCTTAACCACATACTTGACTCCTCCAGAAGCACTGTTGCCAGAAACTTACAGCTCTGCTCTTTTGATGCTGTATCTGGGTACAAGCTCTTTGTGGACCTTCAGTAATAGAGGAGCTGACAAAGGGGAGCAAGGCCAACAGAGGGACACAAAAATAGCTCAGAGCCCAGAGCACACTCTAGTGTGTATTAAGGTATCAAGAGTACCTGAAGAAGTAGGATGAGTCTAACATAGGGAAAAAATAAGACTAAGGGAGGGATTCCTTCTGCTAACTGAAGCCTGCAGAGCAGTCATCCTTCTCCAAAATGCATGGTGCACAGGGAAAGAGCAAGAGGCAACAGTCACATTCTGCAGCAATAAAAATTTTAATTCAGAAAAAGGAAAAAAGACTAAGTTGAGCATCAAAAAAAAATTACCTCCCGCAGCTGGGAAAACTCCCTCCTTGTAGATACTCAAAACTTCATCAAAGTGTTGGGCCAGTAAAACTAGTCCTCCTTTGAGCAGGGATTTGTGTCTAGATGACCTCCTGAAGTCCCTTCCAATCTTGACCACTCCATTGTTCCAAGATCATTACATAATGAAGCAGATGTTGTTTATCTGTTACTACACTTTTTTACACACTAGAGGAACTCTGAAAAAAAGCTTTCCAGTAGCTCAACCCATTACTGACACTTTCCAGCAAGGTAGCTCCTTGCACCAAAAACTTTGTCAGATTAATTGTTCCTTCATTTTGATTATCTAACCTACAAGGACTACATGACACAAGTGTCAGTACATTGCTAGATTTTTTTTTCTCTCCAGGTGTTATTCCTCAATAGTGATTCACTTTTAGAAAATGTATATATAGGAAATAAGGACAACAATTAAGAACCCACTTTCTGCTCATCCCTCTGCCCAACCCATGCTTTCCCCCAACCAACCCAAACCCCAGAAAGCTACATCAAGCTGCACATACTTTTTCAATTAGTTCATAGCTCTCCTCAAGTTTGAGTACTCTGTTTTGTATAGCTGTAGAAGCACGGTGATAGACATCCAACCATTCCTGATAATCACTTTCTGAAATCTCAGCCACAGCAAAACACAGAGTTCTTAAGCCTAAAGAGAAAGCAGATAGTGAATCAGTATTTGTTAGTCCCTTCCCTGATATGCCTGCAGTGAGTACCTCTTGAAAGCTGAATTTATTCTGTATTTTATATATGCTCATGCCTGATTTTCAACTTACTGCTGCACATCTTGAAGAACTTTTAAAATACACATAAAGTAAAAATGAAGTAGAAATAGAAATTTATTCAAGAGAGTAACAGTTTCAAAGAAGCTGGATGTACAAGTGATGTATTTCAGAGGAAAAAATAATAAATTTTTATGTGAGATTCAACTTAGTTTAATCTGTAAACAAGACATGAAGCAATCCCAACACTTGCTGAACAAGCATGTACATTGAAACATTAAAACTGTAAAACTGAACTGTATTTCTGAGAAAAGAATTTATAAACTTAAACTTGCTATGCTGGAAAGAAGTTAAAATATATCAGCATAATGTTACAACTGCCCTCTTCACCCCTCTTCAATATTCTTAGTTTGAAATTTATCATCTGGAAGCCAACTTTGAATCCCCTCCTTTAACTTTCCCATCTCGCAGATTGTTTCAGCTTTCCAAATTCTTGAAATGAAATCATTATGCACCATTTGGCAATTTTACTTACCAACCTTTGAGCTGGTTGTTATTATTAACAGATTTTTTCCTTCAGCAGAAATCTGAATTAAGCATTACAGTAAGAATTTGAGACTGCATGATTTTAGGAAATATCTATTTTTTGACAACACAGATTTTATACTCAGTTTAAGTAGCTAGGTGTGAATTTTCTAACAGCTCATTTTCACATATTACCACATTTCTAGGGAATGAAGTTGACGTAATTCTTTATATACTAGCCACAGTCTGCAGGCCAGCAGATTTAGAAGGGGGGCAGCCAGGATTGATGAATTACCCTTTGGTCACTTGCCCACTCTGCTCTAGGAGATGAACAGCACCACAACCAGAGATGGTTAAATGTAACCTTTATTTGCTCACAGGTTTCTGGAGCATACAGCTCAACACCAGTGGCAATTTTGAAATTCTAAGAGTTTGGGCATGAAATAATACATGTGTTTTAGATGTAAGATAATTTAGTATCTTCAGCATAAAAAAAAACATGTGTAATGTGTAATTCTTACAACTGAACAGCATTAAGAAGACAGTGTCTCACCATCTAGACTTAAAAGAATAAACTCAAGGCTGACAACTGATTTTTTTTCTCTGCATAATAAGGATATGGTAACAAGGTCCAAAGCAATGAATATAGGTGAAGGGAAGGAAAGGAATCTATGTCTGACTAACAATGATACTATTTCCACAATGCTTTCAACATATTTTCTGCAGATGATAAACTGAAGAAAAGAAATCTAAATGTAAGGAATGACAGCAAAGAGATTTTTCAAGATATTTGCTTTCTCTTTTTAAATCAGTGCCTAATTATTTTTTTCTATTTTTAATATGATTCTTTTCATTGTGATTTAAAAGAATCTTCCAAATAAAACGTGGAAAACAAAATATTGTTAAGCCTGGTTCTTAACAGACTGGAACAACATAGGAAAATCACACACGATTTTTCTATTTATCCAAGCAGGCATTAACACTCAGGCTTAATAAACGCTTACATATAAATGCCAGCCATGCTAACCACTTCATTTTTGAAAAACACACCAAGAGCAGGCAGCAAATGCCAAGGACATACTGTCCTGCCACATGAAAGGATACTCATGAGAAACTTTGCAACATCACTGGTTGCAATTTAAATCTGAAGTAAAAATAAATACCAATTTTTAATCAATTCCAGAGATATGTAATTTTTTTTATGACTGAATTTTATGCTTTTTAAAAGGTTAGAAATTCACTCTTCTGAACAGTAGAGCTTTTTTCATCTATCGAAAAGAAGGATACAAAAAGTACCTGAACAAACTTCTTAATCCTATCGTAATCCTATCACTTTAGTGGTTCTAAAGACATGTAGACTTTTTCACTTTTTATGTTGATTCATTTAGTGCAACCTGACTGCTAAGGAGCTGTACTACTGATTTAATGAGAACAGTAATTGAAATTTTTGCTTCAATTCACACAGGACAGCAGACAGTGATCTAATTTTGTCTTTTCTCTAACCAGATAGATATCTTATGACCCAAACTAACTTCACACCTAAGTAGCTTTTTCTTGACTAATTCTGTTAAGCCTTTCTAGAACCCCAGTGTGTATATGAGGCTTTAGGATGTACAACAGTTAAATTTGTTTGGGTATAGTTCTGCTTTCAGCTCAACTGTATGATTTATTCTAGCTTTATTTAAGATTCTTTAAGACTAACCAAATGTTTCCTCCAGAGATCTTGATATGAAAAACTAACAAAAGCAACAGAACTTTGATTTGCTTCTGCTGTGACTGATAGAACCAACAGACTGAAGCTGCTTAGTACACTAGTCAAAACTCTAAATTCCATGATAAACCAAAAGACAAAATCTAGAGAAGTCATATGCACAACAGAAAAATGACCTTTCATGATAACAGGAATATCTGGCCAGAGATCAGTTATGAAACTTAAGGATTGTTTTTCAGAAGAAAAATATTTTTATAAAGTTTGCTTTCCAGTGTAAGTTTATTTCTTAAGACACATTAAAGATAATTTTAATGTTCTAGTAGCAGTGTATTAGAAAAATGAAGAGGTAAAAACTCTGCAGTTCAGATTCCCATAACTCTTATAAATTCTGCTTCCAACTACTCTCTACCAGCCCATTGATAAATTGAAACACTTTGATACTGTACAATATAACACTATAATCCTTTCCTGTGATACTTAATGGGGCCTGGCATAGAAGATCTAGGAACTGTGCAGAAACCTTTCTACAGTCTGCTTTCTGCTCACATCAGTACTGTGAAATCCATTATAATTAAATAACTAACTAGCTGCTTGTATCAATCATCTTAATTTCATGGTCTTTTAAATTTTACTTACTATTCCTACTTCACAAACCCTCACAGAGGCAACTGTTTTGTAAAAGTGATTAAAACTGCAGGCACCAAAACACACCATATGGATGCTGGCAGTCCCCCTTACTGGGACTGGTGACAGAAACAATACAACTAAAAGTTACTTTAAAAGCACTATGCTATTAATTTCCAACGATCTTTACTTTGGCTGCTTCTTCCTGTGTGCCATCCCTACAGCATTCACTGGGTATGGGACATGAAAGTGACCATGGGAAACGAGATCTTCACAGAAACAATGTGTCAGTGTTTGCTCTCTGGAAAAGTATGTCTTGGTTAAAAGATTCCACTGTGTACTCTGTGGGTGTGTTGGGTTGTTTTTTGGCTTTTTTTTAATGCATGAAGTTATTACTGAAAATTCTCAGGAAGACGAAGACTTTTCTTAAGGAGACATTGCTAAAATGTAATTTTTGAACTTAACATGAGTAAAACACTACAGCAACACAAAAGTGAAAACTGGGAAGTTGAGCAGTGACTGAATTTTGTATTTATTTTTATACTGAATAATATCACTCACCTTCTGTAGCAAACTGCTCTAGATGTTTTAAGGTGATTTCTTTGTATTTTGAACTTTCGGCAAGACGGTCATAAATTACAGTATCCTACAAAACAAATAAAATTAGCTTAGAACACTTTAAAAGAAAAATGCTTTCTTTTTTGGGAAGACAAAACAAATCATCTAGGAAAATGGCAGAAAAATAGAACTGTATTATCTAAGCACCAAAAATTAATAGACATAATTTTATTTCAGAAGTTAAAAAAAAAGGACGTTCTAATCATCAGATTTTCTAAATTTACAAATTCTGCTATAATGCAGTTTTTTCTTCTACATTTTTGCATGTTATTTCCACTTAGTTCGAAAAATGTCAAAAGGCTGTGTTCTTCCTTTAATATTACGCCCACAGAGTAAAATAAGTGCTTCATAACTGCCATTCTCAGGTTTTTTTTGTAGCCAGCTTAATATAAAGAATATTGGCAACAGTTTCTTTTCTTGAGATGATAAAAAATGGACATTTACATTCAACAAACTTCCTTTTCTTAAACCATTCTGGAACTGGATTTCATCTCCTTTCCCCTCAAACTTCACTTGACATACGGATTGAGAACTAATGAGCAACTCTGCCACTCCCATATGCATTATGAAAAGAATGCCTTTCCACAGGTCCTGCTTTTGGGGGAATATTTACTTCTGTGTAGTATTGATGGTTGGATAAAATTCCCATCTAGGTAGTTACGCTAGATTAATTATCTCTATTTAGTGATCCTTGCTCAGCTACTCCAGCAAATAATTAATACATTCATCTACGTGTTCATCCATTTTCTTGGAGTAGAGAAGGAAGCAATTAATGTGAAGCATAAAGGCATTAGCCCAGTACAAAGAATAGGATGAACAGGTCTGTCATACCTTCATAGGCAGTTAGTAAAAAAACCACATTAACTAGTTCATCACATTGAACAGCTACATAGCAAAATGATGTAAAGAGGTACATTAACATTCCTTCCCCCACATTTTAAATGTTTTCACTGCAATTATTACAGTGCTTTCATATTTGTACTGGTAGCATGTATTTTTTGTCAGTGAAAATAGAATAAAACTCACAGCTCCTTTGCAGTAGAGTCTTAACTTTCCTGATGGTGTGCGAACTATCACTGACATTCTCTTCCTAGAGCTGAAAGAGAAATAAATGCTCTATATAAGGTGGTTCATAAATACAAGAATTTACCAATATTTTGCCCAATAATATCAATACATATCTTATATTGCACACAGGATAAAAAGTCTACTCTGAATTATGATCTCACCTGACTGGGATGGAAAACAATTTTAGTGTCTAACAATTAAAATTAATGCTATTTTTCTATGCATACTTCTGTAGGCCTTTTTCCTATCAAAGTGATTTTAAGAATTTTCACCTTCATCTGAATACTGTCTACTGATGACAAAAAAGCATCTTAAAGCACAAAGCACTTATCATCAATACCATAAAGAGTTAGTGCATCATGGACAGTTTCAGTTTTTTCTTCCTTTCTTCCCAGCCAGCCAGAGTTGCTCGCACACTGTACTGTGCTGCAATCCTATTACTGCCATCCCAGAGTTTCAATTATCATGCAAAGTTTTCAGTATGCTAAAAAATGGAAAGGAGCTGGATTAATTTCAACTACTCTCTGGCTCTTAGTTGTTAATAAAATCCAAGTTGTTTTTTCTTTTTGTCCTCATAACTGAGGTAGAAATTGGAGGAAAGCAAGGAGAAGACTGTCACGGTCTGCTTTCTCTCGTCTTCCCTCTGAGGTGCGCCAACAAGCATTCCTTAGGTGCAAGATCATGTCCTGTCAAGATGTGTATTTATATCGTAAGTCTTTCAATTTTAAATAAATCTACAGAAACTATTCAGAGAACAAAACATTTCTCAGACAACGGTTCACAGTAAAACAGAGATGGAAATAAATGGTCCTTCAACAATTTTGGTTCCTGTTGGAACTGGATCCCATTTATACATCATCAAAGACCATTACTGTATGAATGGTCCCTGAAGTTCAGACTGCCATGGAAAACATCCTGTAAATGGAATGTGGACATAAGTGAAGGAAAGAATTTTATAATTACTGCTGCAGTAAAGGGCTGAAGAGTATCTTCAGGAAAACATTTTCTAATTCCACCTGCGTGTGCACTTTGCTTCAAGTAAAAATTTCTGAACAGCAATATTAAATTACATTGTTGCTGTGAATATTGCACGTAAAGAGCATACAAAGCCATTAACTACTGCAATGTCTTTTCCATTTCACCTCTAATCAAAAAAAATCCTCAGATAAGTAGAATTCCAAAGAACTTTAGACAGTGTCCAGTTGGGGATCTACTTAGACAACACTGGAGAAATGAAGATCATCAAAACTACAGTTAAGCTGCCTAAAATAAAAGCAAGTCTTAGATCCCCATTGATTCCTGCTAAGACTATATAGTCTACTGCTACTTAAACTGATTACACTTGCCTGAATGTTCAGTTCAGAAATTGTGGAGGAATTACAGTAGGTTAGGGGGTGTATAAACAATAATTTGATATATTTGCCATTGACATGTAAAACCTCAGCAGTTTTGTACTTGTCTTGCAATACCAGAAGATTGCAACTTTGAAGTCCTGCATAGAGCTGCATATTATTCTACTGAAGATGTATCAAAGAACAACCAATGTTTTCCTGTAGCACTCTGAAACTTTAGCCATACAGACAGATATTGAATCTTGACTGACATACACTTTCTTAGTAAACTGTGATAAAACTAATGACCAAGAGTTACTGTCAAGGACTCCTAACTTTTTATAAGCCTTTTTATGGTAGTGACAGTTTTATTTCCTTTTCCTGGTGAACTACAGTAAGTCACTGAATTGCATTATTACAGATAACTGTCAGTTGAGACCACTGTTTTGTTCTGCTTCTTCACCATAGAAGCAATGTGAGCAGCCATAAAGATGACTTGGTTATAATGGGAAAATACCAAACAGAAGATGTTTGCTGAAATAGTGACAGAGAAAATGCCTGCAAGCCTAGAAATTGGAGACATCCTGAGATTCCATCAATTTACACAAAACAAGAAGCTGTACCTAGAACTTTTTGTCTGGAAAAGGGAGGAAATATCATGAGAAATTAGGAATTGACAAAAATCTGGAAAAATAAAAATTGGTCTGGGAGAAAAGAACACACTGTCGTGGGATGATCTTGTATTCCCCATCGCCTGCTGGAAGGTTTTTTGTGCCTTTGGACTGCAGCCGGGAGGACTCTTCACGGCGGCTCGCCTGACCTTGCAGCCGGAATGTTTACATACTTTTGCCCGGCTGGAGACTTTTTTCCCTCTGCTGGTAGCGGAGGAGGAGGGGTTGCTCTGGACCTTTTTTTTCNCATCATCTTCTGGCTGTCCCAAGTGAAATACAGAAATTAGCAGCATGTACTGACTGCTGAATGTGGTGGTGTCCTGCATTCCCTTATGTCTGTGCCTCACACAGATGACTTACTTGTACCCAACGTGCAGCCTCTCTAAGAGCCAGCCCCATGCCAATCATCCTCAGGGTGTGTTTGTATACATTCCTTTACTAACAGTAATTTTAATAGTCTGTAATTAAAAAAAAATAGTAGAAAAAAGCGTCCTTGTGTGCTATGGAACCCTGCAAACCCACTGTTGTGATGACCTCTATGTACCTCTGGGCTGGGTAACCCTTTGGGCTGTTTCAAAGAGGCAGAATAGCTGGTAACTCTCTTGGAGTTGCAATGGGATTATAAATAGACAGAAGCATCTTAAAGGCACAGAAATACTTCCCTCAGTCAAAGGATTTGCCACTTTCAGAAGCAGCTCTTGATAGGTCCAATTAATCTACAATCTGACTTGATTTAAGATTAAACAACTACAGAAAACAAACACCGCTACAGAGGTTTTGGTATCTCCTCTGTCAGCCACTCATTCTTTTTTTACTTTTAGAAGTATCATGTCTTCAGTCACAAAACCAGTGTATTCTGGAGCTCTCTGAATGATTGAGAGGAGGTAAGACCTCAAATGCTCTAGGATGCCTTGTGTCTGCCCAGTACAACAGCTAAGACAATGTGGATTACTCAGGAAACTGATCACACAGCAGAGACTAGTCAGGGTAGGAATTACAGGTGAATACATCAGCATTGTAAATCAAAAACATAGGAATTCAGACAACAAGCTTTAAACTGTAACTATCACAGATGACTTCTGCTAGGCTATGGAGGTATACCCCAGGGACATAGATGAAAATCAGTCATTAAATCAGTAGATAGTACATACTCCTATTATTGAGACATTATTACATATCATACATAGTACATATGTACTCAATACTTGTCAATGAAATTAATTCTGGTGCTAAAAATGCAATTCAGTCCTCTAGGAAAAGAAGCAGATCCAAATCAAAACCTCATTCAGTAGCACTGCTAGAAATGACACATTGATGCAAGGACAGATGTGCAATCTGTGCACTGACAGTGCACATTGCTTATCCTTAATGACACATGGAATCATACACTCAAATCTTACTCAACTTCACAACTGGCCCAGGTGAAAAGAGAGTGCACATGGTTGGCACAGGGATGAAAGCAAACATAAAACATTCTATGCCTCTGGATCTCTGACATGGTGCCCTGCAGACACATATCACAGCACCAGGTGACAGAATACAAGAACAGGCACAACACTGCAAAAATCCTTCCCTTACAGTACAGGGAGTCCTGAACAGCAGAGAATCTGAACAATCCTTCACTTCCTAGAACTAAAGGTACCACAGCAGCTGTGGCATCTGAGCAGACTACCTACTGGAGGCAACATAAACTCAGCACAAGTTATTAAGACACTACTTGCTAATTTTAAGAAAAATCAGTATAGTACTTTCAATATGCTTTCAGTATGCTCACCTGCCAGTTAGACTGACAACTACTTCCTTGCTATGAACAAAGTATAATCATTATGTTGTATAAGTCTCCTTCTCTTTTCACAAGCACAAGTGTAATCACTGAATAAAGAGAAGTGACAAGTCTATCAAGTACTCCTACAAGTTTTACTTCTTGTAACATGCTTCTCAAGAAGACTTTCCTATCAAATGTTGACACTAATGCACTCTACCTGCAGAAGTCTTAATGCAGCCTGTACTGGAATGCGACAAGGAATTAATTTGCATTTTTTCTGGGAAAAACTTGGAACACCTGCAAACTCTTAGTTTATTCAAAACAGATTACTTCTCTGTAGGTACATGCTGCTACCCATACAAATGGTGGTGTTTTGGAGCCAAAATTTATCTTGCTGTGGAACACGGGTGACCTCTAGTGCTTCCAACAAGTCAATTCCAAGCACAGCTAAATATTGCAGAATAAGAACAAGAACATCTATAAAACTGAATACTTAATAAAATTCTGAGATCAGTATCCACCAAAAAACTTATACCTCCAAAATCTGAGACTGAAAAGCAATCCTCCCACTTCCATAAAGTATCACTATTTAAATTACAATTTTAGACTGATGCAGAAGTTTAAAAAAATCTGTGAAATCAAGACAAAGATCGAAATCAGAAACAAAGTAGGAATCCTTCTTCCTACTGCTACTCCAGAAACATAGTATGAACTTTCACAGAAATCAAATTAACATCAATGCACTTTGTACTACATACTTGTTAACTTAAGAAAATAAAAAGCAAGCAATGCCTACAAAAATAATGAAACCATGATATAAATCTAAAAAATTCACATATGTCCTCTACAATATATAAACCAAACATTTATTGCAAACAGACATTAAAAGACATTCAAAACTATAAAAATTACTTCCTGTTGCATCTTTCATTATCTTTCATATTATTATTGCTAGTACTCTAACTATAGGCAACTACTCTGATTTCACACAACTTACTCATCTTCAGTCTGTCTCTCCAGTATTGCACTGGAATTTTTTACATTTAGAACACAGACAGCATACACAGATACAATATAAACAGCTCTATATAAGAACTGAAATTGCATCCATATTTCTTATGGGTACATTTATAACTCCACGAACTTTAACACAAAATTTTTACTGAAAGCAAAATATGTGACAAACTCATATTCCAAGTAAACCAACTGGTCAATGCTGTAGTGATGCTGCTCAGAAGATAATGAGTCTCAGTCTAGAGACAAGCCATAATTATACAAGTGTATTTAAAGTCAAATACAAAATTTAATTTCATTGGTCATGATAAATATACTTACTTTTTAATAAATCATATAGTGCCAGGATTTTCAGAAATACATTTAAAAGTTTGAGTACTTTCTTATATTATTTTTCACAGACTTTTTTAAAGTTCTGAGATCAAAGTTTTTTTTAATCTTTGAGTAAAGGCAAAAGATAAAAATATTAGTCACAATGTAGACAACAAGAAAAAAAAAGCCTCTGAAAATGTTCCAGAGTAAACCAGGAGGTGAAATCTCAATCATGTACTCTGCTTTGTCTGTAGTGTGTTTACATATTACACAGGTAAAAGCTACACAACCTGCATACTTTGCCTGCAAAAGTATAAAAAAAATGCGAACATTTTTATCCATGGGAGAAATTTCTAAGTGTTTTCACAAAAAGACATCAAGTACAAATTTACCTTGTAAATTCCAGGACATTTAGCAGTTCATATCTCTCTTCCTGTCCCAACTGAAGAATAAAAAAAAAAAAAAAAAAAGAAAAAGGGTAAGAATTAAAAAAAATCTCAAGCAAAAGAACCAAACGCAGCCAAACAACATGTCAATACAAATGTATCATATTACAGTTACTCAGACTATTTAAAGTACAGCAGAAGCAAATACAGTGAATTATAATGCTACTCCAATGTACTTACAGACTCAATGATTACTGAGTCAGGTGTCCTCCCAGTGAATACAAAACGGAGATGCCTGGCTGCTCTGACCAATGCTCCTTCATCTGCAGCAAGAGAAACAGCTATTTTAGAAATGTACCAGAAGAGTGTTAGTTTATCCCATAATTTAATCAACAGAGTTCAGGCTTTTCTACTTTTCACTTCCTTTTTCCTTTATGGATTTTAAGATTAGATGTGCTGCTGAAAAGAACTCCTTTTTTCTCCTGTTAAAACTGATGAAATGAGTCTACACTTCAGAGAAAATAAGCCCTGAAAGGAGCACATTTCTCAGCTCAGTAATGAGAGCACCCTCTTCACAGCACCTAGGTTAGCATCTTCCCCAGTAGGGCACTGGGCAACCTAAGTTGATTTAAATTCTGGTTTGGAAGAGAAGAGTCATTCCTGTAAATAACAGAGAAGTTCAATGTCTACATTCAGGAAAGCAGCAACCACGTCTCCAACAGCTGTCAGGCTTTTTTAAGTGGCTCAGGATGTCAGAATGGAATTTGCTTGCAATGCCCAGTGAATCACTGCCATGACCTAGTTAACTTTATTTATGGCCCTATGTCTGTCCTTTTCTTTCAGCTGTTGAAGGACAGGATTCATGGAGGTATCCACCTAGAAGCTGGGGAGCCAGGGAAGGACCTCTGCGCTTTAGGCGATTTTTCCCATCATAACTTGTAACACATTAGCTCAGCAGAGCTGAGCTTATTTTAATCACTCTGCCTTGCTTCCTTTTTGATTCTTTGTCCTTACATAATCCATGGGTCATTCAAATGTAATTTTTAATGAAAATTTAAAAAGTCTAAATCCTTTCTTAAATAACTGATTTTAGCTGATACCAACTCTTTTCTGAGGGTAGGTTTGTTTTTCTTTAATTCTGGAAGATACTGCAAAAACAATGAACTGAATAAAATTTGCTTCTTGAGTTGATAGAATATGTTCACTGAGTTATTTGAGTCTCACCTGGAGATGCTGCTTGATATATAATTTTATCACCTTCTCTTTCTGGAACTGCTGTATGACACACTGCCATCATTGTCAAGAACTCACATATTATAGGTGCAGTTGGCTAAGAAAAAAAGACATCAGAGTGTGATTAATCATTTAAGCAATAAACAACCAAAATGTTATAATAGATATAGACAAATAATAGCCCACAAAAATTTAATGAAAATTTCCTCTTTTCTTTAAAAACTATCTGTACACTAATTTCAGCATGCAGGATAACTTCTTTCTGCTGTACTTACATACTGGTTTTATAAATAGAATTTAGTGGCATTTGCTATCATAACAATCAAACTTAGATAACCAGAAACATAGAACAATTCAAATAATCATTTTTTAGGGAAGGTAAGTATGACTGATGTATTGAAAGAATTTTACTTTATTCACAGAAGTCTCTTTGGATGTTGTCTTTTTTACTAAAAAAATAATCTCTTTTACTTTTGTCTAATACTGTACTTGACAACACTTTTTGAGAACCTTTAGAAAGATGTAGCAAACAAAAATCACATGGAAAATGTTGCAACATCAGACTGCTTTTAAAGAAGACATTTAGATGAATATATCAGGCAATTCAAAGTGTAAAAAGTGGAAACAATCTAAAACTATTTAGCCAAAAGAGGGGAAAACAAACATATAAGCAGAACAGTTGACTGGACTTGACAAATACAGTTAAGAACCTTATTACTACAGCTGGCATTTGCAAAGTGAATGAACTGACTCTTGAATGGTTGTTTAAAAGAAACCCCAGCATTCCCTGTAAGTGAGCTCAAAGCAGCTGCCACCTCCACTGAGGGTTTTTTGTAGCATATTTACAGTATTTCAGATTTGTACTAGGCTAAGAATAACATTAGAATTACTCTATAAAATACAATAATCTCTGAAAACCTAATTTAATTCTGTAATGCAGAAACACTAATGGGGGCAGGGTCTTATTCTCTTCCACTGAGGGCCCCCAGATCCTCTAAGATGTATTCAGAAAGCTGAATTACAAATTCTTTTCCAAAGCACTTCAAAATACATTTAAAGCAGAGTGGTGAAACCTCTCTTTGAATGTGTACCTGAATTTTTAAGATGCATACAAACACATTTTTATAGCTTGCATGCTTTTATTATATATACTTAATACTACATATCTACCAGAAAACTTTGAAGATTCAACACTTGCACACCAAGGACACTTCAACAACAGCAGTAATAGCTGATGCCTCTTTCCAGCTATGCTACTCTCCCTGTTACTACCACTGTAAATATAAATGCCCTGTGCAGGTAAGTATAGGAGTCCCCTCTGCTTTAGCTACACCTGAGAATTGCTCTCAGATGTCTACCATTAAAGACTGTCCCTGTAAGAAAAAGATGCTTCACTATCAGTTAAACTGGAACTAGCCTCCTGGAAGGACAAAACTTAAGAAAAGAAAAGAGAACAAACAGTTACACTGTTTAAAGTAGGTGGTGGTTACGGCTAGGTAAAAACATCTCTTGTACAAACAAAAACCAGGAACCAGTAATGATGGTCCTGTTTCAGGTCATAATCAGGTCATAAACTAACTTGTTAATTTCCTGAGAAATGTATTGTCTCTTTGGGGCAAATATCAGCCTCCAAAATGCTCTTCTCATTTCATCATCTGAACTGAAGACCTAACCTTATGGAAACCTGCACACAAACTCAATGCATACAGTTAACTCCTGACTCCTGTCCAAGCCCAGGTAAGTCATGTCAGGATGTAATTTAACTTGGCTTATCCTGAAAGCTTTAATGGATGTCATGACATCATCTGAACAGCAGGAGTACTGGTAAAACACCCACAGAATGAAGAACACAAGATTACTTCAAACTCGTAACATCTGAACCATAGCATCAAAACAAAAAAGGAGGGGAGAAAAAAAGGGTTGGATTTAATTAATATATTATAATAATATCAGATACTATTACAAAAGTATCATGATGTCATGCTGAGTTTGTATAAATACGCAATGTATTTATTTTCCCTCCAAGAACATAATCTTTTGAATTACTGAAAGCAATGGTTTCATCTCACAAACAATGATAATTGTTTCTATATAACTTACATGGTTGTTTTGAAGATTCTCCAGTAATGATACGTCACTAAATGTTTTTTCTTCTCCATTTTGTGGCCCTTGCCTAGAAAAAATTGAGTAAAAAAGGCATCATTTTTAGCATGATTTTAAATGTTTGTATACAAACCATTGAAACTCAAGTTTTGGGCTATAGCTGCTACAATAAAGGCTGCAATCATGTACTGTGAGAAAAAGAATTTAAAAAGTACTTGTTTCACATTTCCAAAGTTTATTTAATTTAAAGAAACCTTGGTTTATATAAATACACTTAAGTCCAGCAAAGCCTCTCTGCTGAATTCAGGTAATGAAGGATAAGTAAAAATATATCCACAATGTAAGACTGAGTTTTCTTGTCTTCTGATCTCTACAATGAGATTATAGAAGGGACACAAAAAAATATATGCCCAAAGAGATCACATTTCATCAAGAAATTAGCAGTTTTGGGATAGGTTTCTAAATGTTTGCAGAAAAGCATATCTGAAAGAGGTAAACAAATGAGTTCAGACATCAGAGAGGTCTGCATGTAGAGGGTTTGTTTTCTGCTACTTATGATCAAAAAGGAACATCTTAAATTGAAAGATAAAGAAGACACAGCAACAACAGTGAAGTACGGACTTAGGAAATGCAAGGAAGAGATGGTTCTAAGCAATAAAGGGATACACTAACATCTCCCAAATTGCACAAACATTCTGGCTGAATGTGAGAGGTCAAAAATGCAGACACTTTTAGGAAGATTTGTTACTGCAGCTGACTAAAGCTACAGTCTTAATACTACAGCTAAGACAATCAGGTAACTTTGAATTTGAGTGAAACAAAACAGTGTTGAAAAGTGAATCCGGCTGAAGAATTTTTTTTTCGTTTACTTTGGGTTTTGCTTTGGATTACATAATCTTCCAAAAGAATAAATACATTTGGTGATTTAAGTTGAAGAATAAGCCATATACATCAAAGGCAGTAAAAAGATTCTCTATGAAAACAAAAAGTGATCCTGTCGTAGTCCTGCACTAACTACCATGGAGGAATATAAAATGCAGAACCTCCTCTGTACATCCATGCAAAGACTACATTTTCTAATTATAATTAAAGTGAAAAATTTAAAATTCTTCTTCACCAGGACTTCTTTTTTAAATGCAAAACAAATAGATCTTGAAGTGCCAAATATTAACACCTTCAGACACATTATATTTGTTTACAGACTAAGCTTTAAGCTTTGTTTGCTTAAAGCTGTCTGATGTAAATTTTCCAGATTCTCAGTGCTAAAATATAGAAATATATTTGCAGATATATGTTGTAACAAAGTGAAAAACAATTCTTTCTAATAAAAAAACAAAACAAACAACAACAAAAAAACCCCAACCCAAACCAAAAAAAGATATAAAGGATTTGGGATTTAGTATGTTAGTCATGTTAGGGCTAGAAATGTTATTGTCACAAACAGATTTTATTAATTGCAAAAGAATTACACACCCAGAAATTTCAAGTATCGTATTTTCTAAGTATTTCTAATACATTCTATGCCTATGAAAGGCCTGGGTTGTTTTTTTTTTTAACTACTGTTCAGATATCAGTTTATCCATTTCAGATGTGCTCATAAAGAGTTTTATGTGAGTTATTCAAAACCAGTCTTTTTCACTAATAGCTTATAAGCAAGCATACTTAAATTCATGTAAGCACTGCATTGTTTTAATGAAATCACTTGTATGCAGTTAAGCACCCTTATGCATCTTTAGGAAACATTTTCCTTCTAGATCAAATGATATTCAGGTCAGGTAAGATTTTGAGGTATGCATGTGTACTACATTTCATCTGTTGCAGGAGGAATTTTTTAGGGTTTGTTTTTTTCCTATCTAAACAAAGGATTATTAATTCTAATTTAGCAAAGATTTTTTTTCCCTTCAAATGTTTTCAACAAAAGATGACAACACATTCCAATTTTGTGTGACATTGCCTTGCTGTCACTTTCAACAAATAAAATAGTGATAATTTAAAGACTGTAAATGACTTTTTTTTCTTTCATGTACCTGAGATTACTTTGAATGGTATTGCAAATAATTAGTTTAAGAAAGTATGATGAAGAAGTACAAGGCATCATGTAGATGACAGCAGAAAGGAAGCCAGGACTTTTCTTTCCTCAGGTCCCCGTTAAGACATTTATGTTAGTCCCAAGTGTATTTGGGTGCTCTTATATCAGCTCCAGTTAAGAACTATGTAGTGCTAATATTCTAAAACTGTCTGTAGGAAGTAAAATAGCAACAGTAAGATTACATATTTTTTACTTTCAAATACAGATTTTTTTTCTAAACATATTATTGACTATTACTAACATATTACTGACTAACAGTAAAAAAGTGTGATTAAAGTTACCACAGTACCAAATATGTAATAAAAAACTTTCTCTCTAATAAATAATTTTGAATTGTACCAGGACTGTCAGTAGAATGACTGCACTGTATTTCAGGGGCCCTATTAGAGATTCTATTCCAGAGTACACAATGTAATGCCATAGGATTTGCATGGCATAACTTTGTTTAAGATGGTCAGTCTGTATGAATTCAATGCTGAAATAACTTCTGAGCACTAAACTATCTCACATTTAGCTCCATCTCTAAATATATTGCTCAGTATTTGAAATCTGAATCTTTAAGAAACAGCAGAAGCTAAATTATTTTTAGAGCTTACCAATCATCTGAAGGAACACTATAATCCTCAGGCTCAGGGCAATGGCTGCACAAGAAGCAAGGGAAAAATAGAACAGGGAGAAGAGAAAGAATCACAAATGCTAAAAAACTGGATCACATGTTAAAAAAGTTGTTAGTTAATAAAACAAAACTACCAAAAAAACCCTATTTTGCAACTCTTTTGCTAGTGCCCAGATTGCAATGAAAATTGCAAAAATATGGTCTTTCTACTGAGACTTCATAAACTGTAACAAACCAAGTTTGTGCAAGGCTCCTGCAGGCTTTTATTCTGTAACAACATTAAACAGGGTAAATGATGGCAAAAACATGCATATTGAAGTTGCCTTACAGCAGAAAGCCTGGGGTATCTCAACTTTAATTTTGGTCATCTTTGCAAAAAGAGATGTCGTGACAAAAGTGATCCTGTCTCTTGTAAGTAGTATTTTATAGTCACAAAAATCTGTCTGAGTTGTAGATATTGTCAGGTTTATTTTAACTGCAGTATTAATGCATGGGTAGATATGGACAGGCAGAGGCACACAGATGAAGTATATAAAATACCTACCCATATGCAATCCCTGCTACAGTACACTTCTTGAATTGCATGATGTTGCATGTCAGGGTACCCGTTTTGTCAGAAAATATGTATTTGACCTAAATGAATGATAAAATCCATTATACATTAACATTCAGCAGTTAGTGACATATCTACTGCAATTCATAACTATGAACACACAAAATATTTTTAACTGTTCTGCAATTTTTATGGTGTATAGAAAAAAAGCCAACAACAAAACCAATACATAAACATGGCAGATGCACAGTCTTCACACCAATTTCCAAAGAAATCACTCAACTGAGATGTCAGGACATTTAAACTTTCTTCAGTGCACAGTGGTATACTTAACCATCCCTCTACATTTTGTTGAAGTGCAAGAACTAGTGAAGACCAAGAACTAGTTATGAAAATTTCTAGGTTAGGAAATGCAAGAATATGCATACTTGTGTTTATAATACAATTCAATTAAATGAGCATGTAATTTATTTTCCACAGCAAGATATGCTCATCACCAATGTACCAGGAAGTTTAGCATGTTTTTACAACCAGACTGCAAATACAATTGACTGAAAGAGCAAATACCATGTGTAGTGCTTCTAGAAGCACGCCCTGTGCCCCAGGCACACTTGTACTAAGTCACACTTCCAAATTATGAACAACATAATAAGTGATGTCTTCTGAAAAGTTGAACTGATTTTACAGCATTAAAAGAGAACTCCAAAGCAAAAAGAAGAATTAAGCCCAGATTCCCAGGGTTTAATTCAGCCATGAGCCTCCATTCCATTCACAGCTTCCAGTCTTTAGTGGCAAGAGAAGAGGACATGACTAGAACTGTGATTCAACCCTAAGATACTCACTGTCTCTTCTGAGGAATGCAGAGCAGGTGGAAAAAAATGCCATACTGAAGACACACATTATCCTAAGTGTATATACTGAGACTAAATTTTGTGCCACTGACAGTCTTAATGCTCAAAATTCCTTTGACTTTGTAACTTTATTCATACACTTCAATCTTCTGTGATTACCACATGCACATTGATACAGGGATTGTTGATGTAACACTGGTTTTAGTTTGCTCATATTGCAAAGTATTTTTAAAAATATCTGACAAAACAGAGATTACAAATAAGCCAATACTAAGGCAAGAATATATATACTTTTAAATAAATCCTCACATGAATAATTTCAAAACACAGAGCTAGAACAAGTAATTTTTTCCCTACCTGTCCAAGTTCTTCATTGAGATTGGAAGTACGAGCCATCGCAGCAGTGTCCGTAGGCTCATAGTGCATGTCTATGTCCTACACATAAAAAAAGTACATATATTTAAAAATCAGTCTTCCAAAACTTCTTACAAAAAATCTAGCACATAAATAGGAAATTTAAGTGTAGAAGAAAAGACCAAACTTGAATAGATCTACTTAACATTGTTTCAACATGGGAAGTCACGACACTATCAGGTCACATCCAAGAGTCCCCCAAAGAAATAAGATTTTCTCATGGGAGATTCTGTTCAGATTATTTCTAGTCACCAGTACTATTGAAAAACTGTTGACCCACACATTTAAAATTACTTTAGCTACAAGCAGAAATACTACACTGTGACTCTTAGGGAGAAGTCAGTCTTACCTACTTCTATTGCATGCATAACCAGTCATTTCTAAAAAGTAAGATAAATATATCTTGAGATGAAAACATGAAGACAAATTTGAAAGTACACAATAAATGTAAGATACAATTCACACGGTGTGACTTCTTTTACTTACTAAATAAACATCAGTTTGTTTTTAAATACAGTAAAAGATTGAAACGTTAAATATGGCAACGTAGTGCCACAGATTGCAGACAACCAACTTCTCCATACAAATAAAATCTACACACAAAGAGAAATATTATTTAAAATAAAGGTCCAGAGTCCCAGATTAGGATAAATGAAATGCAACTAATCCCTCATAATGAGAAGCTGGGGCAGGAAGAGAAGTTAAAATTGCCTTTCTGATTTCTTACATAAACAGTGGCAATCTACATATTCAAAATGGGTCTTTGTTGAATATTTATTTTAAAAACCAGAAAATTAAGGAAGAATTTAACTGCATTCTCCAATTTGTTAACAGTTTGTGTTATAGCACAAAAAAGTTTAAGAAATCAAAACTAGCTGACTGCTCACGAAAGTATGTAACTTTTAAAATAAAGCATATGCTTCACCTGCTACTTTACATGCATTCTTATCTATATAGCTCCATGACATATCTTATACATACAAATCTATTTCACATATTTGATCAAGGAATCAGTTTAAAGTGCTCAGAATGCTACGATAAATTTACATTCGGAAAAAAATGGAAAAATGGAAGGTGTGTTTACAGAGCTTTAAGGAAAACAGCTCACTTCCACCTCAAACAGAGTAAACTCTTCATTTTCCCTACTAACTCATTAAAAAAAAAATAAATTTAAAGGATGCCAAAGCAATCTTTATATATTTCATAAGTGACAATAATAGCAGACACTGCCTTTGTACAATAAAACCCACTTCATTAAACTAGGGTTGTGCTTGGCAAAAAAATAAGCAAAATGCCAAAGTAAAATGCCAAAGTCTGGATAGAAAATATGAAATTGGACAAAACTCCCCAGCACTGCAAAACACATTCTTCTGATCATTCTGAATGAAACTGATACCTGAATATCAATAATGAGAAAGTAAAAAGCACAAAAACGCTGTCAGAGACTGCAATGAATGTTATAGTTCATGGCTTAAACACTGCTGTGAGAAGCTGTTCCACCAAAGTCCAGCTTGAATGGGCCCCCTGAGTGAAACCTTGGGCTGTGAGTTAAGCCGCCTGAGAGAACTTGAGATAACATAAAGTGACACTTCTGTTTGATTATCTCAGGTCTGGGAAGAAACAGATAAGCCTGGGAGAGCATCCACAGGAGGGCCAAGCCCAGCAGCTGTCCTGAAAATCATCCTTTGCTGGCTTTGGGCTGGCAGAGGCCACAGCTCTCCATCTTTATCTCCTGCTGCCAGGTTTGCACAACTCTCCCCCACCCTCTGCACCAAGCGGGGAGGAGGGGGAGAGCCTTGGGCATGTGACACAACCTTTGGTCAGACATGGTGAACACTCATCCTGGCTCAGCTGTGAAACAACCTTCCCCCATCCCAGGAAAGCCACATTCACAGGACCTTCATTGTGAGGGGCAGCTGAGGGTGTGTCACAGTCATCAAAGACCCCCAAAGTGCTCCCCAGACTCATTCCTCAGACCTTGCCGCAGAGCATTGCACATGATGCAAAATGATGCAACCAACCTAGAGTCTTCCTAGAGCCAGTGTCAGACTTGCCCTGGGCATTTCCACCTGGCCCAAACCAGGCTGGTTAATTAAATATTAACCCATTGAGTTCTGTGCCTTTTGGAAGGGAACCCTGGCCACCAAGAAGACCAGATGTAGAGGACGTGTTGCTGGGACCCACGGAAGGGTGACTTATTTCTACTTAATCTGTCTCTCTCACTCCTCCTTGTCCCTTCCCTCCCCTCTTTTTCTATTTCATTTCTCTCTCATTTTCTGTTAAATAAAATATATCAATTTTTTGGTATCAACATTTAGCCTCGTTTGGTTTTAATAATTTTAATAATGTTTTGGAGAATATTTGAACCTGCAGTTTCTCTCTGCAATCCACAGAAGGCTCACTTTGCTCCTCTACAATTAGTGGATCATAACAAACATGCTCCAAAAATCAATCTGGTGCAGCTGTAAGAGCACTAACTGAAATAGTTTATTATTACCTCCTCTGATTCCACTAATAATAAATAAACAGCATTTAGAAAAAGTCTGAAATAAATGTATACATAGAAAAGCAATCTATCATTTCACTTACTTGTGAACCACTTGATTTTAGAAATCAATGCATATTATAAAAAAAATATTTACCCAATTTATGAAATATGCCTGGATAAATTTAACGACCTCAAGTGTAACCAACAAGCTGATTGGAATAAGATTATTGAAGAGAATGATAAAAGTCAAGAAATTCAATCCAAAGTTGCTTGCTCCACCATCTGCCAAAAAAGAAAGTAATCAAATAAATATTTGAGACTTTACTTACAAGTATATATATGTAGTGTATTCAAAATATTGTATTAACAGCTGATTTTTATAGAGTTCTAAGAAGAATCTTTGGAACTAATTACAGTATCACTTGCCTATAGATAAGACCTTCATCAGAGTTAAGAATCTCTATTATAATAATGGATGTCAAATTCAGCCATCTTTGCAATCATCTTCAATTTCTGAAGAGCAAACTTACCAGCCCATTCCCTCTTTTGCTACATTTAAAGATCAACATCTGGGAATATCTATATAAGCAACCAAGTTCTAAACTCAAAATATTACAGGTTTATATTTCAAAAGGGAGAAATAGTGGAATGAATTTTTCTCTCCATCCACCTTCACACAATCATATACTGTCCCTCAACAGAGCTAAATACTAAGAAAAAGGTAAATTTACACCTCATGAAAAGAAGATATGAAATTGGAGAGTTTAATGAATGTTCTAAACAACTGGAAATGTGAATATTAACATATAAAACAAGGAGTTTTATACTACTTTTTCCTTTCAAGTTTTAAGTTTTCCTTTTAAAGAGCATCCAAGAGGATGTGAATGGGAAAGTCTGCTCTGCAGTACAGCAAAAGGGTAAAAGATGGAGCCTGCCTGTCTGTATTCAAGGTATCTCAAAGAAAATCAGCCTCAGGTTTCCACTGTTCAATCTGGATTTGGTTGTTACACTAAGATCCAGGAAAGAAGGTTTTGGAGACTTTCATTAATATCAATTCCAGCATCAAATGAAGTCTAAAAGACCAGGGAGCTAAAAAATTAAATAACTAAGGGGAAAAAGGGATAAAATGCTTCTTACATATTGAAAGCATCTGGTATCAGAGCAACTATATGCTGAATACAGCCTTAAAGGCCATACCTTACAAAACTCAACAGAGTTTCATTTAATCATAGGGCACATGATTTTATTTATCAGAAAATAAACTGACAGGGATAATCAGTTGAGAACACACAAACCAAAATGCCAATGGCCACTATTTCATGTTTCTTTTTTCAAGAATAACAACAATCTATCAACTGCTTCACTACCGTGCTAACCATATAATAGTCACCATATTCCTAAAACTTTTCTATTTTCCAGAAAAGAAAAAAAAAAAATACACAGAAGAAGCACATCTAATGTCATTCTTTGATATTACTGAAAATTATCAGTATTCTATGAACTATTTCACTTTTTCTTACCTCACTAGGAAAATATGAAAGTTGAGTTTCTTAATTAAAAAAAAAAAAAAATCTCTTTCTCAGCATCAAAAAGAAGTGAAGCAAGGCTCATCATAAATGCAGACACAGAAACTTCAGGAGTGCCTTCAAATCAGAACTTCTAGATTTTTCTTTTAGAACTTACCAAACCCCCCAGAAAAACCCTCTTTGCTGACTACATTCAGAAGTTCTGTACTCAGAAGCTTTCTTTCAGTTCTGGTTCTGCCTAAGTAAAAAAGGCTCTAAGAAATTCTGAAAACATGACTAATTGACTGCAAAGTATATTCATGAAAACTTTTAACTCTTGTTTCCTCACAGAGGTCAGACTATGTCAATATGGTTCATGCTGCTGTGCAGGCCTGTGTACCATCACACTGCCCTGCATCCACCTTATGTACAGCTGCCCAGAACAGTGTGGCAGATGAGACCTCTTGTGCCTCTTTCATCTTCTTTAAGAGAAGTCTATTAAGTTCTGATATTAATTAGTTAAAGCCCTATACAGTAAAAATTATAGAGCCACAGCATCACTTCCTAAGACAAGCAAGTTTAAAAATTTAGAAAAATCACTGAAGCTTTAAATGTAATCTATTGGTAAGAGCTCAGAGAGGCTTTATCTGATGTCTGGGAAGCTGACTGTTTATGCCAGTGGAATGCTGATACAGACCTTGCTGAGCTGCAGAGATGGAGTGCCTCAAAGAAGCAGAGGCAAACAAATCATCCTGCCCTTCCTGAATTTAGCAAGAGCTCAGATGGCACAATAAGGCAGATTTTCTACTTGCTGCCATACACCTAGCCTAATGACTCTAGTCAACAAACAAAGAAAAGAGAATGACAAAAAAAACCACTGTGCAAGGGAAGGTAATCATCCTCCTTTCCAAATATGAAAGGTAACTGAATACTAAAATATTAATATAATATTTTAAATCTTACAGTTTAGATCAAGATACCAGTCTCTTCCAGTATGCCTTCGGTTCCATATAGCTGAACCAATAGAGCAGATCAAAGACATGGCAATAAGGATGCAGAACAAAATCAAAATCTGAATATTTGTAATTCGCTCCACATTTGACATTTTAAGAGGTGGGCTTGTTGAATTCTGCAAAAGACAAAAACCAAGAGTGGCTATTAAATATTAGATGAGGCAACATGGTTCTTGCTTTTCAAACTACATGTTACTCTATCCCTTTCTAAATATTCTCTCAAATACACCATCATCATAAATGTCCTAATTTTTACTTAAAAAAACCCCCAGCATCTCATAAATTTACAAATTAGAGCTTTAGAATTGTGCCACAAGAAGATTAAACAATCACACAGAACCCTGCTAACACCAACAGTTAACAGTAAACATTAAAAAAGAATGTGCATACACCTTGTCAGTGCAATAAAAGACAGCTGCTAATTCAGACACACTTTTTCAAGTACCTGTTTTACATATTAGAATAAATAAGGTATAAATGACCAATCTGAAATTCTTTTTTCTCAACAGGTGCATCTCAGTTTTGTTATTTCAAAACATATTAGTCAAAGTAATTTCAGTCTCTTCGCTCCTCATTTTGTTTTCTGACTAGAATGATTACCTTTGTACTTGAAAGAAAGCCCTGCAAGAAGAAAGTTTTAGGAGCAGTCAAAAATAAAAAAAGACTAACTATGATGATAGAATTTACTAATAAAATAGTTTTCAGTCAATTAATATGTCTACTAGTGGAAAAACTATTTTGGGACTAAGTGACTAAAATAACAAGAAATTGCTTTACTTTTGTTGCGTTTAATAAATATCAAAGATGCTCTTCTATTGGAATTTTACTGCTATATTGAATCAAGTCATGTTTCTGTACCATGGAGGGGTATATCAAGGTAATAAAACAGACAGGTCAGACCAAATCCAAGTGACAAACCTGCATAAGTTTTGTGTCATGTCCAGTGTAGACAACTATGCCGTGAACCCACTGAGTATTTCTCAACTGAGCTCCTCGTAGAAGAATCTGATCAGATCCCAATGGAACAGTACTAGAAGTCAAAAGTTTTACATTTTAATACTAAACCAATCAATGTCTATGAATAAATGTAATCAGCAGTTGTTAAAACTAATTATTCAAAATTTACATGATTATTGTTAATATGTTAGGAGCTTAATTTTCACAATTAACTTTTTGGGAGTTTTGACAGACAAAATTTGACAGGTAAAAGCCAGGCTAAAAATCTAAGTTTCCAAAAATATTACTTACCACTTAATTTTTATTATGGACTACTAATTTTGACATGATACTACTAAACAAGCATACTGAAAGAAAAGTGTCTAATTCTCCTGTGATTTATGATTACTGATTTTTTTCCTAAATGGTCTCTTACAAAATTGGTTTTCTAAAGCAATTTTCAAATGAAGTAATTTTGTGAACTCTCAATTTAGTCTACTCTTCTAGTGAAATAACCATCCTTTATGAATAGTTATTTAACATTCACAATCATATTTTGTGTGCCTTCTTTAAACTGCAAAACCAAGCATATTTTGTTCTGTTATTCTTTAAAAACTGTATGTAGTAAAGGAGCAACATACCCTCAAAAGCCACTGGAAACATTTCATTGTCTTAAAAAAAAAAAGCTGTCTTTATACATACAATGTAGGTCAAGTTTTTCTTAAAATACAAGGATTTTAGATAATTGTTACTCTTTTCCTCAGACAAATATGCCCTGTTTCAGTACTTTTATTTCTACAAATACCAGCTGGCAGTTCAGACTTGTCAAAAGTTCTCTAGGGTTTGAAATTCTTACCTAAAACTACTACCTCTACTTGTTTGAAAGCAATACATGATTAAGATCACAAATTAACTGATTAAGGACAGCAGCTGTATCTCTGATAGGTAAAATATAAAGGATCTGAAAAAAACATGATATTTAGTAATATTTTGGGTAGCTCAAAGAGTATAGTCAGTCTCAGTGAGCAAGATTCAGGTAATAATTTTTTCTGGATCATCATGTCCCCTCCTCCCACGCAAACTTTTAAGTTTCAAACACTGCAAGCAGAATTATTCCTCTCTTAAAATTAACAGTGGCAAACATGTATTAGGAATCAGTTCTTGAAGAAATTAGGAAATAAAAATTATTCTGGAAAAATATTGGAGTGCTTTTCTATAAAAACCAAACTACTAACAAACACCACTCCAACTCGGTCCACTTAGCTTTCTAGGAAACTTTTTAGCATGGAGCATATTGACTGTTTAAGGAATTCTTCTCCTCAGCAAGTATATCTCAGCAACTGAAATGTTCAATGATATTGCCATGGAAAACAATTTCCAGGTGCAAGCAGTGCATCAAAAGAAGGTATTGGAAGAGAAAACTGAAACACAAGACATATTTACTGATAATAAATCTATTTAGTGAAACTTACTTGCTTTCTAAATCTGAACTGTGCTGCTCTTGTATTTCAAATATGTACATATCATGGCAAAACTAGGAGACTAAAGGTCCTTTGAAGTATGGGAGGAACCTCTGGAGTTGAATTACTCAAGAATCATTAAGAGGGACTCCTGTTGCTATCAAACACTGCTTCTGCACTTGTATCTATTTGCCCATATTAGAGGTCCTTGATCAGAACCATTCCAAAACTTTAGAACCATTCATCAATACAACACAGACATTTCAGTTAAGGAACAGATTCCTTATCATTCTAAGAATAAACAGATATTTTCAGTCTATTAACATTAACATTCAGTCTATTAAGAGAAGATGACAGAAAAAACTCTTTAGGATATATGGAAGTCTCCCATAGATAAACTGGAAACTTTTTAACTGTGAGCCTTCTCTGGAACACCAAAAGACTTTCTGTCCCTTTTGCTGTTAAATGAGAGGAAAGCAGAAGTCAAAACCTTCAACTCTTAATTCTTGTACTCCTTTAAGAGTCAGGTAAGTTCCAAGACTCCTACCACTTCCTGATCTTTCTCTCTGTTTTCCCTTTCTAAAACCTGTGAAAAATATGTTGTGAAGTCCTCTCTATTGCAGAATCCACTGACTTTTTTTCCCATCAGGACAGTGGCTGTCAAATGGATTCTTCAATTTGGACAGGACTTTATTCTCAAGAGGGTTTTACTGGGAAGACAGTCAGAAGAGAGTAGGATTCCAGACACTGGGAGTTGTCTCCAAGAGAACTGGTACACAGACTAAGATGAGAACAGACAGCAAAGGACCCAGGAGCATGGAAAGCCCAGATCTGCCAGGTGTCATGTGACTAACGATCAACATTGTTATCACACTCTGCTCTAATGAAGTGATGGTGCAATGACTTGACAGAGATCTCAAGTGTCTTATTTCCCAGTCTCAGCCTTCTTAAAACTGATCCAACCCACCTGATTTCTCCTGTATTTTACATAACTACTGACTCTCACCAACATGCCTGAGTTGTATCAGTAAGGGATGTTCTCAGTGGGGGAAGATGCTTTTAGAAAACTTTCCTGGCAGAACTGTCAAGGATATATGAAGAGCTAGTAATTCTGAGAGACAAGTGAAAACTTACATACCAAAATGTTTTTGTTAACAAGTATACTTCACTCTTACCCAAACTTTTGATAATGTCTTCAGGAAAACACTGACTTTAGGTCTGGATAACCAGAATCTGACCTCGTTTTGCACAATGCCCTCGCCACTCTCTGAGCCATTGTCTAGTCATAGTTTCACATAAACCAGGCTAAAGGACTTTCCTCCTTTCTCTAGGTAATTGTCTTCATAGACTAAAACCAAGCTGACATGCTTCTCTATACTCACAAGCATAATAAGGAGCTGCACACTTTGGTGATAAAGGTTAGCTCACTCAAAGGCCGAGGACAGCACGGAAACTTTTGCCTCTTTTATTTCACAGATTTATCCAAAAAGCAAAATAACTATAATGGTGTGCTGTCTCCTTGAATACTGGGTATCCAAAAGAAAAAAAGAAACCAATTTTTCTTTTTGAGTTGCTCTGCCATGAAGGGGAAAAAGAAAAGACTGAAAAGGTCAACAAGATACAACATTTTCGGCACTCCAATGACTTATATAAAGTGAAAGATGAGGGAGACACATTTTCAGTATCCTCTACTGCTTTTACAAGTATGTTAATATGTTAAGATTGTAATGGATAAAGTTTAAATCACAACTGCTGGACCTACATAATGTGGTAGGAAGGTCTAAAGAACTGGACAAATAAATATCAATTAGAGGAACTTGCACTCCCTCTAATATAGGCAGAGAAAGAACATATTCCTGATTTTTCAGGTTGAAGTAAGGCCATGATCCAAAGAGCTACTTACCTGCAATTCTTTTTCACTGAAGGTAAATATTATATTAGAGCCACACTTTTGAATTATCCTACTGCACAGGAACTATCAGCAAAATAGTCCAAAACAGAATTTCTCTAATGAAAAATTGCTTGACCAGCAGATGGCGTGCTCCTACACATTCTTGAGGTATAATAGCCATCAGCATATTCAATATTTACTTTTTAAATAAAATTTTAAAAATTAAATTATTAGATTAAAAAGGAAAGTATGTTTTTCCTTCTAGCTAGAGAGGAAGAATGAATGTGTGGATCTGTTATAACCATTACCTTCAGAGAAGAATTACAGGTTAAAGTTTTTCTCTTCTTAATGACAAGTGCAGTGGAATTATAATAGATCCACACTCTTGCGACTGAAAAATCCTGGAATGCATCTGGAAGAAATCAGTAAATAACAAATGGAATATTAAGGGGAAAAAAGAGAGGTATTTAGTAATTAGTTAGTAGAATATATATCAGTCTAAAACTACAAACATGAACAATATTGGATATGGAGAAATAAGTACCTACCAAATAAGAAATACTGTAAATCTTCCTGAATGAAGGATTCAGCAATCCTAGATCTAGCAATAAATCTTTTGTAAACCCACAGAGGACTCTGACTATCAGTATTTGGTATGCATTTAAGTATTTTAAGAATTTTTTAAGCAGTTGTACAAGCATATGTATTAAAAGTGCACATTTTCTATTTTTAAAGGAACATATGCTCAGTAAACTAAGGTATTAAACATCTTAGATGAAAATTAGAAGAATTTGAGGTGTATAGCAATGGACTCTGTTCCACTCCAGACTTAGACAAACAGAAGAAAAGAACAACTAAAAAAAAAGACAAGAAACTATTTCTATTCAACTTCTGTAACAGATGAGATGCTTCAGTAGTGAGTTACTAGGTACATACTGCAGAACTGTCAGAATTTCACTGCACTCTCTTCTGTTACTAATATTGATCTCTTTCTGAAGGACAGCAAGTAAAACAACTCAAGTTGTAGACATTAAAAGTAAGGTTTTATGCCTCTAGTTTTTCAAGAGTAAAGTCTAGCAAGGAATACATAAAAAAAGATTTACTATTTATATTTTAACTTCAGTAGTTTCAGAACACATGGCTATCTCCTGTTAGACTGAATCTCCCAAGATCTTCTTCCTTGTATTTACATACCCATGCCCATCCAGCCTGATGTTTCCAACAAAGTCATAGAGATGTCTGTTTGGGCTCTCACATTCAATTCTGCCAGAGAGTTGCATCAAGCTGTCTGTGTCCTTGATGTCTGATGTCAGAGGCAAACCCTGTAAACAAAATTCATTTGTCATGACATTAAAAAACACCATCCAGTAACAAATCTACATAAGTCTGATAGTGCAAGACCAGAAAACAAGCATCCCTATGGAAGCAAAACAGGCCAGCTACACTTTACTGTCTCAACTGGGTGCTACAGTGAAAAAGTCTCCCTGGCATCTGAAAATACCATGACCAAGAGAGGGTCATAATCCATCACAGAGCTCAGCAAGACTGTCCCTGCACAGTGACAGAAGACTCAGTCAGAATCTGCTGTTCCCTACCTGTCCCTGAAGGGCAATACTGGCCCCAGCAGCTGCTTTCTGCAGGGCCTCTGCCTCACCATCTATTCTCTACAAACAAAGCCAATACTCCAACTACTTATGTTTCTACCTATTTTCCCAAAGAAAATCCCTAAAACAAAGCACAAAGAATAACTCAGGAGTAACCACTCATTCCTCCACTTTTATGATGCCAATAACCCATAGCTTTTTATTCAAACCACTACAATTTCAGAGTCTTCTAAGACATCCATTAATGTAATGTTTTTTTAAGTATTAATAGACAAAAATAATGCCAGCAATATTCTCAAAAATGAAATTCCTACCTGTCGAATTTTTAAGTTTGTCTCACCATCTAAATTAGATGTTTCAATGTAGCACATGGCCTGTGGTTCACTATTAAGAGAAAAAAAGTCCTGAATTTAAAATTATAATGGCAAAATTAATAAAATTCCTGTAATCTTGTAATACTTATTTATGGAAACAGGTTTGTCTTATCAAGTCTTCAGAACCAGAATAATTTACAACCAAATCTATAAAAACTAACAGTACTTTACATTTTCAGAGAAGTCTGCCAAAGCCTGTTTTCTTAAATGAAACATTGATAAAAGCACTGTACACAGCAAAAGTGTTCTATCTTTACATGTAACATTATGATATGGGCACAGCGTAGTGCATTTGTAGTGCTTACTAGGGCAGGCAGCAGGAGTTTAAAATATAAAAGTTTCCTTGCAAAAGGTTTTCTTATAAAAGAAGTCTAAATTATGGATAACATAACACAGTTTTTGAAATATATTCTCCTTCTGCCATTTCAAAAGCTTTTTTATAAATTAAAAATTTTATGTTCACACAGAATATAACTACTTGAATGCTTTGTCTATTTGACAGACCTCAAGAAATTTCTAAGTTACTCCAGTCAGCTCCCATTTTCTGAGCATGAGGACAGAACATCTACTATTTAAATCTAAGACAGAGAGGTTTTGATTCTGAAAAGGATCAAATAATTAAAAGTTTACTCTCTACACCACTTTAATGCTTCTAGTGTTTTCCTTCCTTCTAGCATGAAATTCAGGCATCAATTATTTTTAACATTTTCTTTTTTAATGCAACAGTGGCTACAGATAAGTGACTTAATTTTAGATTATTTGCAGGATAACATTAAGTAGGTCATTCTAACACAATTTTCTAAAGTACAAACATAAAAATGTGACAAATTATTGAAAGGTTCATTCAGGCTACGGTTTCATTCTTGGCAAACTTGTCTAAAAATATAAATAACTTTTATTTAGACTGTTTAGATAGAACCACCTGTGTAAGACATTTTCACAATTCTAACATTTTTATTAGTTAACGATAAAAACCAAACGGTATTTTTGTAAAGCACTTTTAAAACAAGCTAAGGCAGCAAAGACATTTCAAGTGAGACACATGCTTTATTGCAGTAACTGTAGCAGATTACAGTGACCTCCAAAGTAAGTTACAGTTAGATCAAGGCAGGCCCATTGATTGGTTAGGGAAAAACAAAGTGTGCTAAGAGTGCAGACAATAGCATAAAGCTGACATGTCTAAGAAACATGCATTTTGTCACAATACACAAGAACAACGCTGCTTTTGCCACCACATGCAGCAGAGATTGTGCAACATCCAAGTTTGTGCAGAGGGTCCTCTACCAGTCCTACCAACGTTAAACTATATTCTTTGCTGAAATAGTGAGTTGGTAGAAATATGTATATTCCTCTTAAACATATATTTACCCTGGTGTTTAACTGTGTTTATTCCATGACAACTTGTTTGATAAAATTTCGTGGGAGTAGTGTAAAAACCAAGAGGAGTGAAACAATTTTAACTTCTTGAAGTGTTATTGTGTATTTACACTTTAATGATCTGTACTTTTATCAACTGAACCCTTTCTAATTTTACAAATGTGTAGGTTTTGTTGGAGAAAGGTGAATAGCAAAGTAAATACTATCAACATGGCAGTGTTATTCATACTTGGTATATGAGGACCCACATACACATATCCTGTGCAACTACTTTATTCTAACCTTGATGACAGACTGATGAGATCAGCTGGGAGATGTTCCCCATTGGTCACTTTCACTACTTCCCCTACTGCCACCTACACATCCCAGTTTGAAATGATTAGAACAGAAAAATAAGTGACAGGGAAAAAAAAAAAACAACAAACAAAACAAAACAAATGAACAAAGACAAAAAGACAGAGTTTGAAATTATTATTCAAACAATACATGTTAATTAAAATGTCTGATGACAATTTTTTCAAAATCTATTTTAATCAGGTCAGAAAAAAAAGAGCACTTTCATTTTTACTCAAGTGGTTTATTTTACTGTAAGGCACAAACTTTAAGCTGAGAACATGATGACATTGTAATGCAGAGCTAAAACACTGTTACATTTATTTCTCAACTGACCATGCTTCTAACCATTCAATACATCAATTAAGAAAATAAAAGCCACAGCAACAGATTTTCCACTCTTCTGAAGATCCAAGTAACAAGTACCTTTCCTACATGCTGAAAATGATTTTGTATTTTTTTCCAGTCCCACGAATTTCAGTGTATACTGAACTAGCAAGAACCATACAGAATTAAATCTCAGAGGTTTGTGTCCTTCCACTGTCAGAGATTATAGTTTCTAAAATAATTAAGATCCTCTTGTTCTCCAGAAACTGTTATTGCTGGTAAAGAGAACCCAGTATTATTAGTTTCAATTAAAACCAGGCCCACAGACTTGCATTGCTTTTGCAACCTAAAATGTAACCGGGCATCAATAAACACCTGGGAACAAAATTGATGAGAGTCGTTCTGAAGAAACATGGGCAAAGGGAGATGAGAGATGGAGGAGAGCACATGCCAGCATGCAGGCACAATTAGAGATCATGCAGTAGTACAGGGTTCTCTCCTGGAAGGCAGGCTGAAACAGGATCCTAGTAACATAACTAGGGAAAAAGTTTTAGCTGGAAGAAAAGCCTGAACTGGGCCTAGAAAAGCAATAGTGATTCAAAACATCCCCACTGCAAACTGGATCCTGGAAGAGAAGCTAACAGGAAAATTCAGCGTGAGTAATGGTCATAGTTGGATGCACATAGTGTGTTCTGATAAAGCACTATAGAGGGGTTAAACAAAGTAAAAATAATCCTGACCAAGTCCAGTAGCACCTAACTATTATTTTCACTGTCAACTGGTGGTATAAGATTCCTTCAGGGGGTACAAGGATTGCAAGTAGGGTTTTCAGGCAGTTGGCATTTTCCTGAGTGTAAACCACAACTGTGATTCAAGTGTCCTTCAAATTCGAAGGGGCAAAACTGCGAAGACTCCTAGGCACAGACTCAAACTTAGGGGATTACTCAGGAAGATTATGGTAAAAGATTAAATTGCTCTGAGGGGACCAAACTCTTCCCACCTGCAAGACACTGTGGTTAGCATGACAGAAGTTCTTAATGGGCCAATAGAAAAAATGTCCTTGCTCCATGGTGTATTGCCTGCAAGCTCTTGGGGGAGAAGCAAAGATCTTGGTGGAGAATTTATAAATGCTTCTCAAAGTACAGAAAGTAAAAGGTTTACAGAGGACACTCGATACAAGCTAAGTTATGACTAACATTAGCACTGAAGACAGACTGTGGGGAAAATTTACAATATTATCTGGCAACTACTTTACGCTTGATAAAAATTTATTAGAAGTGTTTTAGAAACAGCTACACTTAATTTTGAGATATAATGGAAGACAGAGAAACAATGTACTAGTCTTTACCACAGTCTGTCAACTGAAATGCATAGGATGCTAACTTTATTAATTGTAGGCATGAGTGGATTAATTAACTTCAGTGGGGTCACAGAGGCTTTATACCTAAATCATAGTCATACACATAACACTTCTGCTTGTGCCAGAAAAAAATTACAATACATTCATATTTAGATAATATTAATTAAAAAGGATTCTTAGAATATGTCTGTTGACCTGATCAAATAGATGTTGAAAAATGTGCATCTCCCACTTAAGATGTGGATTTCTTAAATAAAACTGTCCAAGGAAATGATGATAAACAACCTCTGATTGTCCATGTAAAAAGGGTCACAGCATGGCATGCTAAAAATTAAGTCTTGCGTTCAACTGATGAAATTATTCATAATATATATATTAGATAATAAAGTGAGTGTTCAGACAGTGCTAATTTGATGACTCACATCTCATGTTCACTTTTTCCCCTGATTCAGTTATCAAACTGGAGATCATATAATTTAAAAAACATTTCTGTTCCCTGTAATATATCCATTTAGATTTACTTACAGGATGAAATTTGTTGGGTACATATCAAAAATCCAACATGGTTAAATATGGCACTTGAAATCCAATTTTCAGACAGAGAATCAGGTTTTTTTGTTTTATATCCAACAACAAAATAACACTACATTTCTCTTAGGGGTAAATTGAATGCCAGTGTAATTTCAAAACTGCAATTGTTACAGTTTAAAAAACCCATTGCCATAAATGATAAAGGAACAAACGAACAAAAGACTACACTTCAGAACAGCAGCACTTTTGTTTATTCTTTATTTCCTTGGAGCAATCACAAATAAATAAATAAATGCAGGGTAGAGAAACCAGCCTCTACACTATAAGCATCAGTGGGCATCTCTACCTTGATGAGAGCAGTACAGTGTCAGCAGGTATATACTCTTTGCCTTTTATTATAACTATATCTCCAACATCTACCTGAAAGAAAACTGGGAATTGGTTAATGGTCTCAAACAAAGTATATCATCCCCTTGTTTTAAGCACTGTAAATATTTACCTGCTGAATTTGCTGGAAACACTGTTAGAAACTCACAAACTTAGAGAAGTTAGATTGTACAACTGGAGTTCTGTCAAAAGTTATTGGAATTATTTGGAAATCTAATCTTTAATAAGTCTAATTAGCTAAATAAGCCTAATCTTTAATAGCCTTCTCTATGTAGTTCTTTAATTTTGCTGGTTTAGTAAAATACTTTACTGAAAGGCTGAGGTTGATTTAAAGAAAAAATTAATCTCACCTAAGACCACAGTTTTGTTGCATCACACTATATCCTTGCTTCTTCAAAGGTATAAGCCAATTTCATCTGAACCTTGCATCAAGATTATGGTGGGTCAAATTTTATTCAAGTTTTCAGGTATGGAAACCATTGAAACTAAGTGACTAGATGGCAGCATTACATTTAGTTCTTGAAAGATACCTTTGAGAGTCTCTTCCTAACCACTACATACAAGTCTTTAAAGTTTTCATGATTTAAACCAATGAAGTTCAACAAACACACAAAGTAACTAGTTTCCATAAAGACATTTCTGCCTTGGCAAACCACATAATACTAAGGAAGTTAGTAATTTTGCCACAGCCATCATATTATTCAGCTTATTCCCACTGAAGTCCACCAGTTTGGACTCATACAATCAAAACTGACTTGACTTCAAAGCATGTTTTGAGAGACAAGTATCAACAATCACAAAATAAAATACAAGAGGTGATACATTTCCCATAATACCATTTCTTTTTTACCATTAACGATTACTTGGAGAAATAAAACAAACATTAAATAGGCATTATGCTCTAAAAGTGATCATTAAAGACACACACCTTTTCCCAGTGGACAATCTCCCATGCACCGTTTCGTAGTACTAAAAAAAAAGGAAAAAATTAAAGAATTTTCTAGTTGTACAATCTAACTGCAGTATACATGTACATGCTAGATTCCTAATGAAAAGCCATACAGACACATCTCATTTTCATAATATTGTATAGCATGCCTTGTTTCTATGAATTCAGATGGTGCATTTCAAATATATAGCACATATTCTTTATAACAGTTTTTGAACCTTTGAATCTTATTAAAGTCAATTAAAACATTTTACAGGGCTTGAGAATTAAATAAATCTGATATAGATTTTATGATAATTTGTTTTCCAAAATAAATCAGTAATTGGAATAAAAAGTTCCAAAGTCAAAAAGTTATGAATTTTATTTTTTGGGGGGAGAGGGGGTAAGAGCAATATATTCAATATTCATTATAATTGCCAGGAGGTTCACTAGAGTTCATCTATTCTGTTATTAGCAATTGTTTATTGCTTTGACAATAGATTCTATTTGACAATACATTTAAAAATTGTTTTGTCAGGATGCTGGGATCAGTGCTGCACTTATGTGAATCCTGCATTAGCTTAAGAAATGTGTTTCTCAGTGCTAGCAATATTTTTCTTTATCCTCACCACACATTTAACTTCCAAGATACTCTTCTGCATGCATGGAATATTCAGGAATCTTAGGAACAGTTATCAAAGACCCTGATGAGAGGCCTTTGAAGAAGAGGAGTCAGAAATGAGAGAAAAAGTTTTCATTAAAACTTTGTACGCTGTGGACAAAAAGAAAAATTTTAAAGGCATTTTAAGATTTCTCTGCCACCAAAACTGTTTGTAATCTCAAAAGCTATGAGTGGTTGATGAAAGAATTTTGGGTGTCAACATTAAGTTTTCCTTTGTTTTTCATGTATTGCTAAGAGGTTGTCTGCTTCTCCAGGCCCGTCCTCTGGAGATTTCTGTTTCTGTGATTTTAGTCAATAGTTTTGTCTCCTTATCCTGACCTCTTCATACCTGCTATTGAGCTCAGCAGTTCCTACATGCCCAATAGTTTCCTAAGCTCTATTGCCCTCCCAGCCCTCATAAATTTTACAGTAATGCTTTACATACAATTTAGGTAGGCTTTAAAATTTATGTTTCCAATATTTAGCAGCGCTACACAATTGTTTATCTTTAACTGGTAACTACATTTCTCCCTAAAAAAGGTACAGGGTTTTTTATTATTTATTTAAAAGGATTCCATGTAAGATTTTCTTCTTTGTGGTATTTTTCATATTTTCTGCAAATTCACACAAAACTCATTCCTCCTCCTGTTTATAAAAACAGGACTATTTCCATCAAGAGAGGTCTACCTCAGAACAAATTACATGAAAAGCTGAAGAGCAGCAAACCAGGAACCTAAACTCTGACTCCCTACCTGGCAAGCGTTTTTAGGCTATACTAATAACTAAAATAATCCTGATTTAATACCACTTTTCTTTATCAAAATCTATGAAAAAAAAAATCACATGCCAGTGTTTTGGTTAGGGTACACTGGCTAAGTATCTCATTGTCTCTAATCAAACCGTTACACTGATCTCATAAAAAAGCCCCCAACAAATCAAACCCAAAAGAACTCCATTAGTCTTTATCCACAGTTTTGAAGCAGCATAGAAAGACACTTCTATTTTTTGATGCTTTCTTCCTATTTCTGGCTGAAAAAAATTTTATGTGTACTCAGAAATGCAGACTTTTAATTATGATATAGGCCCATTAAATATACAGGTCATTATGATCTTTTAACAGCGACAGCATCACCTGTGCTAAATGAGTCAATGTTCAAGTTTCTTAGGAACATCACAACCTTAATCTAGAACATATTCTACTTTGTGGGGCTAACGTCACTGCAGATTGTTGTTTCAACTGTTTACATTACAAATTCTGAAGTAATCTGCACATGCAATTTCCCACTCAATTACATGTCAGCAATTCATACTGTATTACTACCACGTGTAAAAATTCAACCCCCTCCCCAAAATAGATTGAAAAAATGTCCTACCTTGAGTTTGTTTCTTGTTCACCGCATTATCAGCTTTATGCCTTTTCTAAATTAAAAATGCAGAGTGGTTAAAGACTTCTGTTGATAAGATAAAGCTTACAGACTTCTAATAAAACCCACATCTATTAGCCCCTCCCACTCATCTATTCAATAAACCACATAAATATTTACTGGACTATTAATTATTTGTGTAGTTATGAACACCAGGAAAGCCACACCCAGCTCCAGTATTGTACTAAAATATCCTTTCACGTGGGCAATCTCTATCTGGACAAGTTCATTACATCAGGAACTGGTGCATTTCAATACTGTAACTTTGCCCTTTCCTGGAACTGAGAGATGATTCTACCACAGCAAAGATCATAGAATAATTCTTCATCCAAGAAGATGACACCCTCCCAAACAGGCCATGATGCCCCTCAGCTTTAGTACAGCTGTGAGAAATCTTTTGACAGTAATCTTTTGATATAGCTATTAGTAACCAGCATTTTCAGGGTATGACCAAACTCAGATACAAAAAGCTTAGGAGAATACTAATTTAAACACACTATTTAGGACTCATGAACTCAGTTTTTCCTGAGCAGGAACATGTTTTAGAAAATTAATTTAAATACAATTTAGGTTTAGGTACATTTTTTAAACAGATGTTCAGAATTTATGTCTCTTTGATATAAGCAAAATCAGAAGCAATATTGTTAAATGAAACAAAAGTAAGTTACTTGAGTAATTTATTTCCAATAAAATGTTGATACGACTCTGAGCTAGCAGCTCTTAAAAGGCCACCTTGTAACTTGGCAAAATTGAAATATTATTTTTTACTATATTTTCACTGATTACTAGCAGATTCTCCTTTCAAAAAGATGGCTGACTGTACAGATAAATAACCTCTGATCAAAGGGAAAGCATTAACTCAACCAAAGCAGATGTCTATTTGTCCACAGGGTGAACCTCCTCCATTCTGAGAAGGTTAATGCCCAGTGCTTTCAGAGGTATGATGGGTGAAAATCACTGGAAACAGCTGACAATCTAGCACTGCATGTCATAAATCTTGCTAGCACCTTTGAAGCATATATGGAAAACACATGCTGTTCCTGAATAATATCTCTGTCTTTCTCTTCTTGGTATTTCATTCCAGAAAAAAAAAAATTTGGTTCTTGAGTTAAAATATTATTTTGATAAGTGTATTTATTGATATCAATACACAAGGCTTCCATCCAAAAGCTTTAATATTAGATTAGGATTATCATTCGTGGAGATTCGAGATATCTCACTGTGTAAAAAACCTGAGACATAATGAAAATTAACTGTTAAGGGAAAACACTTTGAATATTTTACAATGCAGAAAGTGGTCAGTTTCTGCAGCAAAAAACCAGGACAGCTGTATTGGTTTTAGGTATCTCTGTAACGTTTGGTAATGAGAACTTTATTTAGCTGATACATGCAAAGCCCACAATACCCGATCCCTGTCTTTCTCCCCTGCCACACCAAACTGTACACTTCAAGTTACAAAGAGCAAATGGTAGAAATAAATAACAAAAGTGACTAGATGAGATAATTTTAAAAAGGACACTTTGTACAGTAGCAGAAGCCTTAGTTTTATATTTGCCTAGACACTGACAGATGGTGTAAGTCTGTAAGCATTAACAGCAGAATGGTTAAAAATATCTAAAAGAACATGAATTGATTTTATGGCTTTTTTTCAAAAGGGGTTTTGTTTATGTAAAGAAAAAGCAACAAAGGCATTTAAGGAGAAGCTGACTGTAAGGCAGTAAAAACTAGAAATGTCAAATAGAAGAAAAGTATTTAATGGAAACCTCATTGTGTCTTGTAAGACCACTTAACTCTGTAACCCAGGAGCTTCATACAACCTAGGGAGCCTACATCTTGCCTACCATCCATTCACAGAGATAACTGAGGAGAAAACTGAGTTGACTGTGTCAATAAAGGCAGCATGTGACCAACCACTCTCCATTCCAAACCTCCTCTGCAGCTCAACACTCTTCCTCTTCCTCCTCTTGGTATGTTTCTGCAAATACATTGTAATTCTGCTCAAACACAATAAATCTGACCTTCCCAGGGAGCTCACTATTTTTGTGAAAGGAAAGACTACACTACCTGCAACCATTTACAAAACTCAAGAGCCCACAAACAGGAACACTACTCCTCTAGTGGACAAGACACTCTGCTGTTCATGACAGCTAATGTCTTGTCCTTCTCCTAACATACCTGCAGAACTAAAATAAAACAAAAGCAGATAGAGAAATTCGTAGCATCTAGAGTGATCTGGTAAATAATTAGCATTAATTTAATTCCTTAGATACAGAAGACATCAATTAAAAGACTCAATTATTTTAAGGAAGTTAGAGAGATAGGTTTATCACATGCTTTAAGTGAAGAGAGGACAGGAAAGTACTTAGAAAACCCCAACATCTTTTGTATGAAGTGAAACAGAGACTGAAATTCCTTTCTCTCCCCTCAAAATAAAGTAAGTCAGAACAGACACTTCTGTGTTGACAATGTTCCAGCTCTTTCAAAGCTTTCTTTCAATGCGAGAAGAAAGCAAGACAACCACTAGCACACAGAGTGACTGGAAAGAGCCTAGGAAAGCCTGGCATAGGTGGAGGCACTGCCTAACAAGGACCAATGTCTATTCCTGGCCATCAGGAGTCAGCAAATCACACTTAGCACTAGGATATGAAATGCTAACAGTAAATTACACTGGACTGGAGCAACAAAAACACCTGAAAAGGCCTATTTCCTGTGCTGTCTACAAAACCATGGAAAGTCGTAACAGTTGAAATTAAGGATTTTATGCATGTGACATTAGAAATAAAGAGGTGCATCAAATGCTTGGACCTCGATTTGACAACTAGGAAACATTTCTGTAATACAATAAATGAAAAATATGATAGCTATTTATAAAATATTGCTATTAAATACTTACAATATCCTCTATTATCTCCTTCACTGCAGCTACAGCTAAAATAAATAAGAGAGGAACCAACGTTGTGTAGCGGCCTGTTGGTGATACATCTGGTATTTGCTATTAAAAGAAAAAGGAGAAAAAATATTTTTTATTGCTGGTTGAAAACATTTTTAATACAAGAAACAGTACTTTCTGTGCAAACAAAGACATGTTAATTCACTTTTTAGACATGGTGTTGATTATTTTCAGGAGAGTTTGATAGTCTTCAATTCAAAAGCAGTTGATACAATAAAAGAACGTTTGCATTTTAAGCAGTATAGTGTTCACTGGCACACTGCTGGACCCCTGGATTAACCTGAGATGCCAGATGGGGGTAGCAGGATGTTTATTCAGAAACCACAGCCTTGCAGCCAGAAAACCTAATGAAACTCTGAGCTTTTCCCTCCTTAGGAAACAGTGTAAGCTACTTATGCAGGTGTATCATAAGAAACTGCCCCAAGCATTTAAGGTAGAAGCAAAGAAATCAGGGTAAGGACAGAGGAATAAACTTTGACTTGCAGAAGCATTTGAAGTGAGGAAGTAAAAAGCATATATGGCAGTTTGTGTGCCATTTTTCAGTAATTTTTGTTTGATATGTCAATCCCTAACACCATGATCTTCACATATGACAAATCAATGCATTCTGAACAATGCTTTTGAAATCATGCAGAAAATGAGTTTTTACCAAATATGTTTGAAATGCAGAACTAGTCAATGATAATTATGACTGCACCTGAACACAGTTCAATTTTTCATTTATCGTCAGCTAATGCATTGAAAGAATAGTATGCAAAAAACCCACATCCCTTTTCAACTTGAACTATCACAAAACTCAAATATTCAAATATTCTGATAGACTCATCTGATAGATGTACAAAATGTTATGCACTTCTTCAAAAAAGTCTCAGTAAGCTGGGTCAGGGATTTCACTTTACAAACATATCTAATGAAGCTACAGTGGTGATATAAAAAAGACTGTGTGCTTCCTTCCTAACCAGTACATTGATTAGCTGGTTTACAGGAAATAGTTGCTGTACTATTGGACTCCATAACTGTGTTTTTTTGTCCAGGCTCCATTTCAATCTTCATCTCTAAGAGTAAATAATCACTTCCCCTCCGCTGTAATTCCTGTGCCTCAAAAGAACTTACAGAAATAAGGTTCATAGAGTTCAGGTTTTTAGACAGTACCCTCTAGAAGAAATGCCCACTACAGGTAATAGTTTTCTGTGTATGCCAGATATTTTTTAATGGGATTTTCCTTTCACAAGTCTTTTTCACCCAACAGAATTACAGCTATACTTAACCTGTTTTATGGAAAAATCTTTGTGTGCATTTTGTTATCTCCATGGAGCAAGAAAATGATAAACCCAAGCATTTTATGAAAGATATGTCTACATGATACAGCTGTTCTGACAGGCCAGCTAGCTTGGAAAGAACAGTACAGCAACCTTAGTATCTCAGTATCTCTGTAATATAAATGCTCTCTTAGCAAGTTTAAAATATTAGAATCTTATTGTTGATCTTACCTGAAGCAATGCAATAAAAAGAAAAAATGCATTAGCAGCTCTTCTAAACTGGGAATAAAGGAACCTTGGCAGGAATGTGATTATGTTGTACTTTGCAGTGCTGAGAGGAAGAGACAAAAACACATGCTATTATTACAGTACAAAAAATTCTTCAAATGTATTCTTCCCCTCTCAGTTACACAAGCTTTCAAATGAAACAGTTTGCTTTTTGATTTTAAACTGATAAATATTGGATATTGTGCTTTTGCTAGGCTAGAAGAAGAGAATATAATTTATCCTAGTAAAACAATCTCTGCTAAGCCATCATCACAAAATATTTGAGCTCCTAGTTCTTTGTCAGCCTTTTACATCTGTTTAAGAATGGACCACTACCATCTAAGGTCCTAAAACAATATATGTGAAAACAATCATGCAAAAAATTTTTAAGCAAAAGACTTGTAAGAATATTTTAACTTCTTTTTAAGTCATTCATATTTACTTTGACCTTGCATAAAACAGTCAATATAAGGAGGAATGAATGTATTCTGGAAAAAAGAGAGCTCAACACTGTCAAGTAACCAAGCAAAAGACAGAAAGACAAGTTGCATACATCAAGAAACAGCATATAAAGTTTCTCAAGGCCATGGAAAATCCCGACAAATTATTCTCAGTGTCTATAAAGTTTCTGCACATTATCAAAGGTACCTTCAGAAAATGCACCAACTTGGGACAGAGATCTCTGACATTCATTTCTTGAATTTTTACAACAGAACTGAGGATGTTTCAGATCTAAACACACATTACTTATGAGTATTTACTGTATGGCTTAAAATTAATCAGAAGAAAACAGAAAACCACAGCATGAACCATCAGCAAAGTCCCTAAAGCCTGAACCTGAAACTCAAAACTAGTCTCACAGGCAACCACAGCATCTCTGTAACTGGCTGACTGGAAAAACCAAGTGTTTCCAAACCACAAACAATGCTGTGCTCAAGTGCAGTACATCTGCATCAGCGTTCAGCTACCAGGAATAGGTTCACAGACGAACTGAACTGAAACCTGAAGAACAAATCCATCCTCTAGGGACATGCTCATTCCATTCTTAAAATTCAGAAGGTCAGGTTTGTAACTGAGACAGCTTACTTGTCTCCTCATTTCACTTCATTCCTCCCTCCAGTGTCTAAGACTGTCACGGGTAGCCAGTGGAAATGACAGAAGTAGAATAAATGAAACGTTTTCAATTTTGCTATTCAGCATGCAATATTCTAGTGTTTTTGTTAATACCTGACATGATTATTGCAGAATTTGGTTAGCTGGGGCTGATTGATGAATATAGTTCTCACTTCCTCTTGATCAGCTAGGGAAGTTTTCTCTGAAACATCCTCTGTCTTCTCATAGCCTGTAAAAACACAGCATGATTTTCCATCTAAACAGATTTACTTACACAAGATTCAAAGCACTTCATGAGACAAAAAAGACATTTATTGTGAATGTGAACTAAATGTATTTGCATTTCTCACAAGTAATGACCCCTGAAAAAACAAAAAAGTCTTTTATATAGTCAAGATGCTCAGTAAAATTCAATACTCCCCACAGACCAACATTACCTTGCAAAGATCACTGAAAGGGGGCTAACAGTGAGACCTCTGAACTCGTGATTGCATCTTATTAGATCCCATGGACTCCTGTATTGCCAGTTTGTTTAACTGTTCTCAAAACTGGTCCTTCTCCACGATGGTAACCATTTGGACTTCCCAAATGGTATCAGGAACCTGTGGTTCCTGAAGGCTAATCTTATCAGTAGAGACAAAAGGGGAGAAGACAGTTTACTGCCTCCTATTCTGTCTTTTGTTTCCAGGCTCCCTGCAGCATGCAGCCTAGCGGACCCACCTTCCCATAGCCATCATCCTCCTGCTGTTACATCTGAAGGAGAACAAGAATGGCATCTACAAACCACTAATCAGGTTAAACCCCAGGTAGGCAGTGACTTTGCCAGGTAAATCCATCTCTCTCTACTCCTCTACAACCACCTGTTGCTGCTTTGACCTTTTGTACGTTCCCCTTTTTACATTTGTGCTTTGTCAGGGACTCCTTGCTAATTCATAGAAACATAGAATGGTTTGAGTTGGAAGGGACCTTAGAGATCATGTAGTTCCAACTCTCCTGTCATGGGCAGGGAATCTTCCAGTCAATCAGGTTGCTCAGAACACCATCCAGCCTGGTCTTGAACACTTCCAGGGATAGGGAGTCTGCAAACTCTCCAGGCAACCTGTTCAATGACTTATCATCCTTACAATAAAGAATTTCTTCCTAATACCTAATCTAAACCTACCCTTGTTCAGTTCAAGGTCATTCCCCCTTGCCCTGTCACTACATGCCCTTGTGAAAAGTTCCTCTATAACCTTCTTGAAGGCCTCCTTCAGACAATGAAAGGCTGCTAGGTCGTCTCCTCGGAGCCTTCTCTTCTTCAGGCTGAACAGACTCAACTCTCTCAGCCTGTCTTCACAGACGTGTTCCAGCCCTGTGATTAACTTAGGGGCCCTCCTCTGGACTTGTTCCAACAGGTTCATGTCTTTCTTATGCTGGGAGCCCCAAGTTGGACTCAGTACTCCCAGTGGGATCTCAGAGCAGAGAAGATGGGCAGAAGCACCTCCCCCTACCTGCTGGTCATGCCTCTTTTGATGCAGCCCAGGATGTGGTTGGCCTTCAGGGCTCCAAATGCACATTGTCAAATCCTGTTGAGTTTCTTGTCCACCAATAACCCCAAGTCCTTCTCCTCAGGGCTGCTGTCAGTCCATTCTCCACCCAATCTGTATTTGTGCTTGGGATTGCCCTGACCTATGTGCAGGACCTTGCACTTGGCCCTGTCGAATTTCATGAAGTTCACATAAGCCCACCTTTAAAGACTGTCAAGGTGCCTCTGGATGACATCCCTTCCCTCCAGCATGTCAATTGTGTCACACAGCTTGGCATTGTTAGCGAATTTGCTGAGGGGTCACTCAATCCCACTGTCCAAATCACTGATAAAGATGTTAAAAAAAGTGTCAGTTCCCATACTGACCCCTGACGACCGTCATTTGTCACTGCTTTCCACTGAGCCATTGACTGCAACACTTGGAATGCAACTATTCAGCCATTTTTTTATCCACTGTGTTGTCCATCCCTCAAACCCATGTGTCTCTAGAGACAAAGATATTATGTAGGACAGTGTCAAATGCCTTGTTTCATCCAGTCGTGCAGCTACCTTGGCTTGATTTCTTGCTCATTATGATGGACCAGTCTTGAGCTGGAAGGACATGATCACTGGAAGCCAAGGCCACCAAGTTGGTTAATCTTAGTTGGTTGGTCTCATTGGCTAATGAGACCATTCCTTCACTTGCTCTAGATTTTCTTTGTGACACTAGCCAGATTATTCCCAGAGAAGTGGCATCAGTCTATTCTTCATTTTGTGTGTGCTTAGCTTGAAATAGTTTTATTAGACTCACTGATGTTCCCAGCATCTGCCTCCACTAGTCAGTGAAAGCTGAACTGTATGTATATTCTTCTATGGACTATGAGGAATCTTGTGCCAGCCTGCATCCCAACTTCCATCTGTACAAGGGGATATCAGTGTACTCTTCTCTCCCAAGGCTTTTCACTAATGTTTTGTCAACCAGTCAGCCACTACGTTGCTCACAATAGACCTAAGCAGTCTTCAGGCTGGAGCTTGTGAGGTAACAACAGGTATAGCATAAATCAATCAAGTTTTAACAAGATAACAATAATCTGTGTGTATATAGCTGCTTGTTAAATATACACTATTTATTCTGTATGAGAATGAGAAAAAGACATTGAGAACCCCTGTGTTATAATGCAACTGAATACATCAAAATGTCAAGGAGAATTAAAGCTGTACATGAAAATTTAATGCTTATTTCTTGCTTGCGAACATGTCAGGCAAAATCCAAGCCACTTTCCAGTCCACTGGCCCAGTGTTTTGCCTCTCACCTATTATATTCAAAATACATTTCAGACACTACTTTGCAAGGTCAAGTCTCCACACATTGAGAAAAGGCTCAGCAGAAACTTTTAATTTGCTCCCACTTGCCACTCATAATTCCCACACTCTATTATGGTAGAGGAAATCCCCATTACTACATTCACCCTCTGCAATTTCTCTATTTCTCTCCTTGGCCGAAGAAAGGCACACACATTCAAACATCAGAGTAGATCTCAAGAAGTCTCTTCAGAGGAAGGGCAGCCAGCCTAACAGATTGGCCCACCTTAACAGGTGCTGACAAAATACTCCTCAAGGAATCATGCAGGCTCATGTGGCAGCCTAACCCAGCAAAAAAATTAACATCTTCAATAACAACAAATTGCAAATAAATAAGTAACCAATAAAGCAAACAAACACAACACCCAAACCAATTAGAGCTTCTTTCAAGAAGAGTACCTACTGAAGGCCATATTTTGATTCCAACAATAAATTTGGAAGAAGCATCTCTCTTTAAACACGTAGTATTTGCAGGGACTCTTCCTAAACCAGTCTTGATTTAAAAGTTTCTACATTAGTAAAACAACAGCAGTAAATTCCATACCTCTAACTTTTCCTTTAGGTAGGGTAGTTTAGGAGTTTCAGCTTTCATTCCTTAAGACAGTCCCATTTTCATTACAAGAATGGGACAATGTTACATATACATATACTGTAATATGGAAATAAAGGGANTCCTCAGGGCTGCTGTCAGTCCATTCTCCACCCAATCTGTATTTGTGCTTGGGATTGCCCTGACCTATGTGCAGGACCTTGCACTTGGCCCTGTCGAATTTCATGAAGTTCACATAAGCCCACCTTTAAAGACTGTCAAGGTGCCTCTGGATGACATCCCTTCCCTCCAGCATGTCAATTGTGTCACACAGCTTGGCATTGTTAGCGAATTTGCTGAGGGGTCACTCAATCCCACTGTCCAAATCACTGATAAAGATGTTAAAAAAAGTGTCAGTTCCCATACTGACCCCTGACGACCGTCATTTGTCACTGCTTTCCACTGAGCCATTGACTGCAACACTTGGAATGCAACTATTCAGCCATTTTTTTATCCACTGTGTTGTCCATCCCTCAAACCCATGTGTCTCTAGAGACAAAGATATTATGTAGGACAGTGTCAAATGCCTTGTTTCATCCAGTCGTGCAGCTACCTTGGCTTGATTTCTTGCTCATTATGATGGACCAGTCTTGAGCTGGAAGGACATGATCACTGGAAGCCAAGGCCACCAAGTTGGTTAATCTTAGTTGGTTGGTCTCATTGGCTAATGAGACCATTCCTTCACTTGCTCTAGATTTTCTTTGTGACACTAGCCAGATTATTCCCAGAGAAGTGGCATCAGTCTATTCTTCATTTTGTGTGTGCTTAGCTTGAAATAGTTTTATTAGACTCACTGATGTTCCCAGCATCTGCCTCCACTAGTCAGTGAAAGCTGAACTGTATGTATATTCTTCTATGGACTATGAGGAATCTTGTGCCAGCCTGCATCCCAACTTCCATCTGTACAAGGGGATATCAGTGTACTCTTCTCTCCCAAGGCTTTTCACTAATGTTTTGTCAACCAGTCAGCCACTACGTTGCTCACAATAGACCTAAGCAGTCTTCAGGCTGGAGCTTGTGAGGTAACAACAGGTATAGCATAAATCAATCAAGTTTTAACAAGATAACAATAATCTGTGTGTATATAGCTGCTTGTTAAATATACACTATTTATTCTGTATGAGAATGAGAAAAAGACATTGAGAACCCCTGTGTTATAATGCAACTGAATACATCAAAATGTCAAGGAGAATTAAAGCTGTACATGAAAATTTAATGCTTATTTCTTGCTTGCGAACATGTCAGGCAAAATCCAAGCCACTTTCCAGTCCACTGGCCCAGTGTTTTGCCTCTCACCTATTATATTCAAAATACATTTCAGACACTACTTTGCAAGGTCAAGTCTCCACACATTGAGAAAAGGCTCAGCAGAAACTTTTAATTTGCTCCCACTTGCCACTCATAATTCCCACACTCTATTATGGTAGAGGAAATCCCCATTACTACATTCACCCTCTGCAATTTCTCTATTTCTCTCCTTGGCCGAAGAAAGGCACACACATTCAAACATCAGAGTAGATCTCAAGAAGTCTCTTCAGAGGAAGGGCAGCCAGCCTAACAGATTGGCCCACCTTAACAGGTGCTGACAAAATACTCCTCAAGGAATCATGCAGGCTCATGTGGCAGCCTAACCCAGCAAAAAAATTAACATCTTCAATAACAACAAATTGCAAATAAATAAGTAACCAATAAAGCAAACAAACACAACACCCAAACCAATTAGAGCTTCTTTCAAGAAGAGTACCTACTGAAGGCCATATTTTGATTCCAACAATAAATTTGGAAGAAGCATCTCTCTTTAAACACGTAGTATTTGCAGGGACTCTTCCTAAACCAGTCTTGATTTAAAAGTTTCTACATTAGTAAAACAACAGCAGTAAATTCCATACCTCTAACTTTTCCTTTAGGTAGGGTAGTTTAGGAGTTTCAGCTTTCATTCCTTAAGACAGTCCCATTTTCATTACAAGAATGGGACAATGTTACATATACATATACTGTAATATGGAAATAAAGGGAAGGAAACAAAACCCTCAAACAAATTGCCAAAATTATTTTAATACACTCCTCTTAATCATTAAAAATTTCTTTTTTATTCTCTAAGTAGAGCTTTCAAAACCTTTGAAAGCTGATGCAGTGGCCAAGAACCTCTTATACAACTAAGTGCTGTGGTTTAACCTGGCAGGCAGCTAAACACTCAATCACTTGCCACCCCCTACTGCTGGGGCAGAGAATCAGAAAAAAAGCTAAAGTTCATGGGCTGAGATCAAAACAGTTTAATAGGACAGAAAAAGAAGGGAAAATAATGATAAAAGAATATACAAAAAAAGTAATGCATAGTTGCTCACCAACCACTGACTAATGTCCATCCAGCCCCTGAGCAGCAGGGTGCCAGTCCCCTGCCAACTCTCCCCCAATTTTGTTGTTCAGCACAATGCCAAAAGGTTTGGGATACACCTTTGGTCGGCTGGGAGTCAGCTGCTCTGGCTGAGTCCCCTCCCTAATTTTTGTGAACTCACAGCCTCCTCCCTGGCTGGCCAGTAGGAGATGCTGACAAGTGAAGTCCTTGATTTAGTGTAAGTGCTGCTCATTAACAACTAAAACACCAGTATATTATCAACATTATGCTCACTCTAAATCCAAAACACAGCGTTGTATCAGCTGCTAGGAAGAAAACTAAAGCCTATCCCAGCCAAAGCCAGAACAGTCTGTTTGCTAGCTCATATTTCAGAAGAATGTGGCACAGTTCAAAGACGGAATCACCATGAAAAAGATGCCTTCAGAATTATTTGTTGCAAAGCCATGACAGACTTTCAGTGACAGAACAGGCACTGGGAACCTGACCCATCAGTCTGTTCTTCTGAGGAGTCAGAGTCAGAAGAAAATTTAAATTACCTGCTTGAATCTGCTGGTACCATTGAGATTGCCAAGCCTGTCTAGAACTAGACTAAGTCTTTTCCCTGTTGTGAAACACTGGAATCTAAACACACGTGGCAGAAAAAACACACACAAGTGACTGTAACAATCACTAAATCTGACAAAATGTTATATAGCCCTAAAGACTGTAAGTAGAAATACCTAAGGATATATTAGGCACTACAAAACCAGTCAGTCTGCTGAAGACAGCATGATGACTACTGAAGAATTTCAAAATACATTCCTTCTTCATGTGAAAGTCATCTCATCTTACTCAAGTTCAGCTTCACCTAGATTTTTGTACAGGTATTTACCTCCACCAACAAGAACTAGTTATTACCTACTAGTGTTGGTAAGCAGCATCACGGCACCTCAACTCTCTACCCTTTCTCAACAACCTAATATTGTTCACTGAACTCCACCAACACACAGAGAAAAAGGATTAATGCTTCCATCTTCAGAGAACCCTAATCAGAACTGCCAAGAACAATTCCACTCTCCCAGAACCTCTCAAAAGAAATGAAATTATTTGAATGATTCAATTTCATATTATTTAATAGATACATATATTAACTGTGACGCTATATATAGCTAAAATAACCACAGTTAGTTGCTGTATTTAATAAAGCTTTATGTAGGCCACACTTCTCAAAGATTCCCCAAGTGTTTTGCAATTGCAGAATACATGACACCAATTTCCTAAATTTGTTTAAGAGGTCCAGACCTTCTGTGCCTTGAGCAAGACTTTATTGATACACATACCACTTTACAATGGAGCACCAGTTCTTTGCACCAGGATAACGGACACAAACATCTATTAAAACATGGTTATAAGCAGGCCTGGTTATCCTTTATCAGGCATGAAGAACCTGCAGAGGTTTGGAAGAATGGCACAAAATCAGTAGTCCCTTTTTGCTCAAATTCCTTTTTCTGTGCAAGGTAACATGTTGGCTTCCAGACCCTAAAGCACCTACAATTTTTATTCTGCAATAATTTACAGACAGTGTCAATTCTTCTCTGCAACTGCTGATCACTTCTTGGCAATGATACACGTGCACATCATTCTGACAGTTCTGATTCGGTTGTTTAATCTGAGCACAACGGCTGATTTTTTTCTAATAACAGTGTCACTGTCTCTCCATGTGAGAGACAGCTTAGCTCTTTCTCAGATGATGTCCAAGATAGTCCAGCCTGGTAAGGTAGCTCATGATCCATGGAAAAGGTCTCTGAAGAACAAATTAGTTGCTGCAGTGACAGGCGAGAAAAGTGAGATTTTAAACCCAAAGATACAATACAAAAATTCTAGAATAAGGAAAGTAACACTGTCTGTCAGACCTCGACAAGTCTTAGGCTAAGGAATGGTCCACACCATGACAGAAGTCATGGAAGCTGGTTTTTTGTGATTACAGTACTACCAGTGTTCCAAGAACACAGAGGGACTTTACCAGTAGCAACTGGAGGTAAAACTTTGGTGGAATTCTCTGAAAGCAGCCTTATCATCACTTGGCACAGTGCTTATCTAAGAGACTTGGGTGATTGCCAGAACTCGGGTTTTACAGTTCCTTTATGTCCCTGTCAAATACTGAGACTCACACACAGCAGAGTGCTGGAGTCCTCTTTTTTAGAAAACAGTAGCATTTACTTACAAAGAGCTGTTTACAAGTGCCAACTATGTAGTCAAAATGTCTGGACTAACTGGACTTGGAAGCACTCATCTCAAAAAGAAAAAAACAGACTAACTGGTGTTGGCTTCATTGTGAATTATGGCTAAACAACCTGAACTAAAGATAGAGAAAATTAATTAATAAGTGTCTCATTAATATAAGACTAAGAAAACAGTAACAGATTTCAATTCTTTTTGAGTAGTACTATATATTCAGTAAAGTACAGTATGAGTCATATAGAATCAACTCACTGGTGTCATGAAAAAACTATCATGTCATTTTGTAAAAGTTAAGTTTCTTAAAAGATGCTTTACACCTATTGCCAGTCCTAGAGAAAGTTGTTTTGGTAAGCTTCTTAAACCTAGTATTTAACTGCTTCACAGTCATTCAATCTTGAAAAATAAAACAGACTCTTTTATTTTTATTTTCCTCTTACTGCAATTGTAAATCTTAGATAGCCAGTTACCTTTAGGGAACACCACATTTATTCAGTTAATAACCATTAAGAGTTCTGTAACTAGATAATTTTAAAGAGAGCATCAATCTTCCCAATTTATTTATGCAATGCTCAGCTTGCAGTGAAAACCAATTGTCTGGAACAAGGGTAAGTGGAAAAGAACTGAAATTAAGAGCTGAAAAATTGGACATTTAACTAGTCTCATTATATGCATCTACTAATCACTGTGAGTATATAGGACTGCTGCTCTGGTTGTAAATACATTTCAGAAGTGCTCCTGAAAGTGCGTACTTTCTCCCTTTCTTCTTGGAAAGATGCATTCTTTTATTTCTCTGCCACTAACATTTCCTAGGCAGAGGCAGAGCCAGACCTCCTACAAACCTACTTTTGGTGGAGGAAGGCATAAAACATGGTAAAACTGGAAAAGAACATCAAGCTAACAGCCTACTTCTATCTATGTTTCTTTGTGCTTTTCCTCGCACAAAAATTTAATAAAACATTCTTTGTTTGGAAGAACGAAGATACAGGGAGGGAGTTTCTGCCTTCTACCAAGCAAATCAAAGCAAAAAAAGAAAAAACTCAACTTGATGTATGGATTAAGCGAGGAAACTTTCAGGCAAGGGGATAAATCCTGCATACCTGCCTCAATACTTCTTGTGCAATTACCGGGACACTGTTATTGTTACCTACAGCAACTAAAAATCACGGGCTGTCCCAAGGCGTCCACGATTTCAAATGTTACTTTCGCATGCAATAAATCTTACAGTAATGTAATTTCACTGCAGTGATTCTTTTCACAAAGCAGCTGCTGACACGTTATCTGAGGTTAAAAAAAACACTTAGGCACAAGCCATCGGCACCGTCCGAAGGTTCCTGGCACAAGCCGTGGATCAGGACCGCTTATTTCTTGTGATCGCCGCACACGTACACGCTACACAAAAGCGGGATTCCGGTTTATTAGCGGGCCGAGGACCCCAGGCCACGAGCCACCGCTGCCGCTTGGGGCCGGCGGGCCGAGCAGCCACACAGCGCGGGGAAAACGAAACCATCGCTCGCCCTGAAACCACGGCTGCCATCGCTGAGGAGCAAAACGCTGCCCGGGGCTCACCGGACATCGACAACCGTACGTGCGAGGCCTCCCTGACAGCGGCGGCACCGCTCACGCCCCAGGCTGGGGTCGGAGCCGCCGCAGCCCCACCGGGGGCGCACGGCACGACAGGAGACCGCGGCGAGACACCGGCTTCCCACCGCCCCCTCCCGGCCGGGCGGCGCACCCCCCGCCGCCTCTCCGCGCCGAACGCCGGCCGGCCTCCGCCGTCCCTCCCTGCCGGCGCAGCTCTTACCCTCTGCGCGGGAGCGGATCTCGGACACCGTTTTCTGCACCGCCGGCATCGCCGGGGCGGTGGCGCGGCCGCTTCCCTCCAACGGCGCACCCTGCACCTGCCGCGCGCCGGAGCGCGCCCT
>VZRX01000977.1:166932-234542 GCA_013398075.1 Notiomystis cincta
TAAATGGAGCGAGGGGCGCGGTGGGGGCCGGGAGGCGCTCATCCGGAGAGGGAATTTGAAACGGTGCTCCACCGCCCTCATTCAGGCGAAGAGAGCGTCGTGCCACGCTCTTTGACTGGCAGCCTTCAAACTCTCGGCGGGCTCTTTATTTTTCATGTCAGTCAGGATGCCGCAGTTTGACAGCCGTGAGTCAGGGTGGATCGAAGCGCTCCTGCTGTGGAGGCCGCTGGAAAGGAGGTCCCAGCCGCAGGTCCGCGGGCGGAAGCGGCGGCAGCGCTTCAGGGCTGTGAGAGCGACACCGGGGTGACCGCAACAGGCTGAGCAGGGCCTGCCGCATGTCCCTGTGTCTCGGTAAAAACAGCCACAGAAAAATCGGGATGCAGAAGGAGATAGGAAAGGTGATGGGACTTGGAGGCACGTCTGCTTGGCACAGTTATGTCTGCGTCTGTTTCAGTCGGGCCTACAGCATACTGAGTGCCCAGAGGATGATGGAAGTTATGAAATGGAATAAAGCTACTATTGTCTCATGAAATTTGAGGCTGACGTGTCCACTAAAGGCCACCATTGTGTCCTACAGAAAGTACATAACACAGATTACAGATGTAGGGTTGCTGATGTTTTCACTATAGAGCATACATACCCACTATAAGAAAATAAGATATATGTATATAGCCTTTCTTGACAGCCACAGAGTGAATCTTTGATAAAACTGTATAAATTTCATCTCTGTAAATGGATCAAGCAAAACATGTGGATGTTGTTGATGCTTAGGGATATGGTTTAGTGATGGACCTGGCAATATTATGTTAATGGTTGGACTCAATGACCTTAGAGGTCTTTTTCAGCATTAATGGTTTTATGATTCTATGAAGCAGTGCTTCATTCATGGAGGAAAGTGAACCAATAATTTGGATTTTTTAAATGCTGAACTCAGATATCAAAGAAAAAGAATACTTTGCTTCAGAGAAGACTGCATTAGGAAATAAATACTGTGGGTTTCTTTCAAGTCACAGGCCAGAAAACCTGCTTGAGAGTGTTCTTCAGAAGAGAATGCTCTGCAACATCATCTTATGCAGGAATCTGTGGGTTGTTTGTGTTTTTGTGGGTTTTGAGTTTTTGTTTTTTTCTCCTGAACCAGGAAAAGGACTGTAGAAAGTTGTCTCTTCATGCATTTTTCTGGGAAAACTTCCCAGCATAAATGGGGCCCTTTTGTGAAAGAGGGTCTTGAAGGGGGTGGGAGTGTTGGTTTGCAATTTCTAGCAGCTACACTATTGTTAAAGTGCTGCAATGAAATGGTGAAATTCACTATAAATCAATATACATGCCAGTCAACATGCATTTCCCCCCAAATTACTGCAGTGCTGGTGACAAATAGGGCTGTCCCTTAAATCCACATTTGGATGCTATTTTATGTGTAAACCGGTTTTTTTGGCTGTAATATCCCTGGCAAGTGGTGCTTATTACTGATACCTTTGGGCAGCTGGAAGTGTACCCTCTTGAGAACAGAAGATACTATAACAATGCTGCCAAGTGTTATTTTAAATGGTGACTAGTTATTTTTCAAATAAGACCACTATCTGCCTCGTGAAACAGCATAGCAACAAAATTACTAGCTTTATTCTTGGTATACTTTTTTTGTACTCTGAGTTACTATGAAAAGTTAATAGTTTTTTTTTTTTAAGAAAAAGCATTTTTTTTAAGTTATGGCATGAGTAATATTTTAAAGAATGAGTAAGGTTTTTTAAATCTTACTATCAGTTAAGAAATTCTCCGTTTTTCCAGCTTTTATTCTACAAAGTCTCAGTGGTAAGATAAACATGTTTAACCATTTAGTTACACAATAGACAGTTCACTCAGATGTCATCCAAATGAACGAAACTCAGCCACTATATTTCCTAACAGTCCCCGTCCACTTGCAACATTATTTCAGGAGAAGCACAGTAGTGTCTATTTCTTCTACATTTCTCCCACCAGATCTGCCAGCAGAACCAGCTGGCCCTTCTTTAAAATTTCTTTCCTTTGGAAGACAACTGTTTGAGCTCCATCCTTTCACCTCTTCTATGTAAATGGAACCTATCAAGAAGTTTCCACCTCCACTCACCACCCTTCTTGTTTTGGTACAAACAAGTCAGGAAAAGCTTCTGCAGCTTTTTAAACTGAGAGTACACTTAGTTTACACACTTGACAGTGTGCTCTATATTTAAAGAATCCAATATTTAGCTTTGGATCATCACTTGTTTGGAATTACATGACAGGACTGTAAAACAGAAGCAAGCCAGTCTGCTTTCCAACACAGCTGTAAATTAATCAATATGCTTATATTCTGCTTTAAAGATTAGATGATACTCTTAATTGAGCTTTCTCTTCAATTTCAATGAGTATTTTGAAATATGTGGAAGCTCTGGTGGAACAGATAGAAATTTATTAGCATTAATTTATTAGCATACACTACCTTTTGGAACAAAATATGACAGAAACCCCATTTTTTAAATATATGCAGAAAAATTGCATATTCGTTGAGAAGAATAAGTTATTTCAGGCATAAAATGTCTTGCAATGACAGCTGAAATATTGAGCTAGTAAAAGAAAATTGTGAAAGGATACACATTTATACATATGTCAGAAATATCACCTCCACTGTTCCATAGTTTGATGATTTGACTGAGCTATGATGATCCAGTCTTATCTCACCATTTCCCCTCCAATGGCTTTCAGAGGTATAGACTACTTCAGCCAAAGCAGATCTGTTCTTGCAAATGGTATAAACACTTCATTAGAAAATATAGAAATTTCCATTCTTTCTGGTATACTAACTATGCACTGTGGTAGTAGAAGCCTACCAGAGTAAGAAATACTCTGTATAAAATGACTGCATGTATAAAGCAGAATAGATGAAGTCTACAGGCTTGAAGTTTTCACAAACTTGCCATATATCAAATGTTAGTCTAGATTTTCCCAGTAATGCTATTAATTCATATGAAGTGATGCAATTTCCATTTGTGATATATTGACATATAAGATTCATCTAAAATTCAAGAAGGTGCAGGGAAGCAACCATTTTAACTGAGACAATTCTGTAATTTACTAGAGGGCTGTGTGTTGTATTGCTGAAGAAAACTAGTGCTGTTCTTAATGGAACAATAGCATATTTTTTCTTTGTTTGCTTTCTTTGACCCTCTGAACAAGTAATACTTACAGACTTTGTGTACTGATTTTTAAAACCATTGTGCATATGTCTGAGCATAAGCTTCTGCTAACTGTTCTATAAGCAGATCAGATTAAGTGCTTTAAAATTCTTCCTGAAACAATTAAAATGGTAATAAGTTTTATTTACAAAATGACATGTTAACTCATTATTTCCTGAAATGTGGAATTTCTCATGTTAGGTTTTTAATCTCAGATAAATATGTCTTCAAAGCAAGTTTTTGAAAAATATTTGACTTTTCTTTGCTGATATTTCAAGTATCTCTAGTGAAATTCCTGACTGTTATTTTGGTGGTTTAACAGAAACCAGCAAATCTTCTGTTTGCTGAAATATTATATCTGTGAAATTTTTATTATAGAATGTGCTTTTTTTGTTCAAGCCAGTGTAAATTTATATTGAGCATATCCTTAATGGTTATGAAATACAAAACTTCTCCTTCCCTGAGGCAAGACATGTTAATAAAAGAAACCTCAACCCCCTGAAGTGGATATTTAGACATATAGAACATGCCATGAAACACATGAAATAATTCAATCTCTAGGCTGATTTATAACCTGTGAAGGCGTTCCTGTTAGTTTCTCCCTCAGCTGCTGTAGCAGTGCCTGAGTGCACAAACAAATCAAAGGAAAGCAAAAAACCCCCAGACAAACAGAAACAAAGGAGATCCAGAATGCAACAAATAGATGTTACATCTATATATCCTATTCTTTGTAGATCAAACTTCATACCTGAGCCTAAAGATCCTTTACTCAAATTTTCTTTATACTCTTTTAGATTCACATTCAGGGCACTGAAGGAAAAAAAAATACTTATGGATACATAATTTCATAGCATAAACCCAAACTCATGGTTGCTTGCAATGGAAACCTGCAAGAACATATTCTCTGGTGTGCATCCTGTAACAGTGTGTGGCAGCATCAGTTAGCCCACATCAGATGTGCAAGTTCCTGAAAGGTTATGATCTCACATAGATCATAACATCATGGTAGTTGGAAGCAGCCAACCTACAGATGTCCACAATGGTGCAATAGTCAGTTCTTAGGTATGGTCAGTTCTTAGTCTGTTTTGTAGCTTGGCCTTGAAAAGACACTTCAGATACTATTAAATGTGCCATCAGGAACATTCCTTTTGGGTCAGTAAAGTGAGGGTGTCAGTACTTCTTTAGGTATACCTCATTATCCTCTTCTTTCATATCTTCTTTTTTACATGTGGAAGGAAGAGAAGCTGTCTTGTCCCAAAATAGGCTTGGCCATAACTCAGTTTGCAAGATTGATGGATGGATATAGGCAGGGAGAGAGGCTCTGTAGGAAGAGATCTTTGGAGACCTCTGCTGTCTTCGTTGTGCCATATACTTTAGGAGTTGTCACATATGACTTCCAAATCCTCAACTTTGGATGCTTTTATGTAGTTTTTGAATAGATTTTTTGTTTCTCAAAGGCATATAGTGATAGGACAAGGGGAAATGGCATTAATCTGGAGGATAGGCTTAGATTAGATATGAGGAAGAAATTTTTTGCTCTAAGTGCCTTACTGGAATAGGTTGCCCAGGGAGGTTGTGGACTCCCCATCCCTGGAAGTGGTCAAGACCAGGCTGGATGAGGCTCTGAGCAATCTGGTTTAGTAGAAGATTCCCTGTCCATGACAGGGGATTTGGAACTACAATATCCTTGAGGTCCCTTGCTATTCTCCTTTGATATTAACATGAATAATGCCAGCTATTACAGTGAGGTCCTGGCCTAAGTAATAATGCTAAGAACAGTGCTTAGCCTTTCAGAGGAGGTCACAGAATCGCAGAATAAACTGAGTTGGAAGGGACCCACGAGGATCATTGAGTCTGATTCCTGGCATTCCCCAAGAGTTACACCATGTGCCCGAGAGCATCGTCCAAATGCTTCTTGAACTCTGTCAGGCTTGGTGCTCTGACCACTTTTCTGGGGAGCCTGTTCCAGTGCCCAGCCAAAAAACCTTTTCCTAATATCCAACCTAGATCTCCCATGACACAAATTCAAGCCATTCCCTTGGGTCCTGTCACTGGCCACCACAATGAAAAGATCAATGTCTGCCTTTCCTCTTCCCTTCAAAAGGAAGTTGTAGACTGCAATGAGGTCTCCCCTCAGTCTCCACTTCTCCAGACTGAACAGACCAAGTGACCTCAGCTGCTCCTCATATGTTTTCCCCTCAAGGCTCTTCACCATCTTTGTTACCCTCTGGATACTCTCTAATATTCTAGTATCTTAATTATAAGATATTATAATATCATTCTTAAATTGACCAAAACTTCACACAGGACTTGAGGTGAGGCCACCCCAGTGCAGAGCAGAGCAGAGCAGGGAAATCCCCTCCCTTTCCCAGCTGGTGATGCTGTGCCTGATGCCCCTCAGGACAGAGTTGGCCCTCCTGGCTGCCAGGGCACTGCTGACTCACACTCAATTTGTCATTGAGCAGGACCTCCAGGTCCCTTTCCATGGCATTGCTTTCCAGCATCTCCTTCCTCAGTCTGTCTGTACATCCAAGTGCAGAGTCTGGCACTTTCCATGTTGAACTTCATTCAGCTGGTGATTTCCCAGTCAATACTTCAGAACTTCATATGGTGGGTGATTGCCCAGTTTGTCAAGGTCTCTGCAGGTGTTCAAGACCATGCAAGGCTGGGCTGAAATGATCATCATCTTGGGTTTCAATGGTCTTAAGTTGGAAATATAGTTCCACTGCAGAGCCAGTTTCTTAGAGGACTGCCAGGAGCTATTTGCTGGACCCACAGGACCTTGTCATGCTATAACCGGTAAACTGGGTAAACAGGAAGAGCAGTCAAACAAAAGCAGAGAAGTAAAAGGGAACATGAAAGCTGAGGTCTCTATGTGACCCTCTTGACAGTCAGTCACAGCTGTAGAAAATAAGAGGAAATTAATCATGTCTGAAAATAAAACCCAACAAGGCAAAGGTTTGAACTCCAGACTACTTGGCCTTCATAGTGGGTTCAAGGCTGTTGTAGCATTCTGCAGGCATTCCTTTATGTTTGTGAAGCTGTGGCAAACACAAAACAAGCACTCATTGCTCAGCAGACAGAAAGTGAAACAGTCATGCTGCTAGTTTGGGTATAGTGTTGTGGCAAGCAGATTTATCCACAAGGAAGATGGCACAGGAACAAGCATTGTTGGCACATAAAGAAAATGGATCAGGGAGAGTGTGGCCAGCCAGATGGCCTCTTTGTGGCTTATGCAAATACTAGACTAAAACCACAGAAGAGAAACAAAATGCAGATGTTTACACTAGATTGGTTTCTTCTGTGAGGGCAAGTCATATAAAGAAAGGCTAAAAGGGTAATGCCTGGTGGCACACACAGGTCTTAATCACACAGCATGACCATTAATTCTGCTGTGCTGCTGTTCAGTGATTACTTTCACTTAAAGAAATCAGTGCAAATTTAAGTTATATAATTTTACATTGATAAAAATAGTAGAATTCACTGCTGTTTTCCTCCGTTTTATGCTGGCTTTAACACTTTCAGTTTTAAAGAGATAATGACACTGCATATGGAATAACTGGATGGTGAGCAAGGCTGCTGAAGTTTAAATTGAAAACAGCTGGGATACTTTTGCAAAAACATTGTTAAAATGCTCAAATCCAATTAGATACGTGTTTCTGGGAGAACAAGGAGGGAATAAGGAGAACCTCTATCAAAATAAATACTTTCAGTCTTACAGGCAGTCAGTTACAGAAAGCACTGATAAGAGATTTAAGTATCTGTCCAAGTTATCTAGCTAGAGACAGCTAGGAGCTATGACAACAGGAATATTGAAATATGAGTAAAGAGAAGAAAATAATAAACCAAAAATTCATTATCAATCTGAAATCCTCTCAGAGAAAATCTCTTAAACAAAGCAATATAGTGCATGAGTCAGCTCCATGTTTTGAGGAGAGTGAGCAGGTGTCAGTCTCTGTAGTAGCAGGGCAGTACAATGGGCACTGCCTGTAGTGCCCTCCTGCAGTGTAACAGATTTGAGGTTGGAAACTGATCTCTGTGCCTTCTTGCCTCTTCCTGTTTTCACTGCATCCAAATATGAGCAGCCAGCCTTTTGAGAGAGAGAGAAAATGGTGTGGTGAGGTACTCCTATGTTAAATATTAACCCATCGTTTAGCTGAGAAACTGCAGAACCTTTGCAGAGGTGCAGCTGCTCTGCCGAATTGCCAGAGGAATATTTTATGACATTGCTCAAAAGAGGCTGAGAATAAAGTCAACTTGAAATTGGGCGAGTCATGACTCCAAACATCTGAGCTTGCAGATTCTCAGTACAGTCAGTATTTGACAGCCAAATCCCTGAAGGTTGCATCATTTGCTTGGACTTGAAGGACAGAGCAGGATTCCCCTCTGTACTAGCTTTTCACTGTATCTTTCCTAGATCAGGAGGGAACTTACTAGATTAACATTGAACAACTAAAAAAGTTAAACTTCCTGTGTTTTTCAGTGTCACTTTTGGAGAATTGCATGTCAAGGAGCAGGAGGTGTGATTGCAGCACTGAGGACTGGAGTCAGGAAATAGTTGTAGATAGGGAAGGTAGGAGTAATGGAACATTGTACATGGCAAAGGAAGAGAGGGGAGTTAAAATAATGGATAAAGTGTCTCAAGCTACTCAGGTATACCTCTTTTAGGATATTAAGAAGCTCATGTTTGCTACACATTCATGGGCGTATGTCTGGTATTTGATATTGGGGTGGGTGCTTGTCCTAGTCCTTGGTTAAGAGCCTTAGCTCTTGGGCTGTGGGTAATAATCAAATGTCCAACTGTTATGACAGGTAAGATCTGAAACTCGGGAGTGTCAGAATATTCACAATATTTATGGCACACTTCATCAAGCTATTCCAGGAGAATGTTAGTCAGCCTGTGAAAGAATAACTTTGACATTAAACATGTCAGAAGGTTTAGACTGAAATCTAATAAATTTAATGAAAACTGAAAATAACCTGCATGATGATTTTTTATCTTTGGCTCTAGAATGTCTTTAAAAATCTAGGCAGTTTTACTGTAAGGGTTACAGAGTCAATTTGTCCTGAGTTGAAAGTCACAGCATCCTGGCTGCCTGTTGAACCTTACAGGCTTTGATGCACACATGAAGCCCTGCTCAGTTTAGACTTTGGTCACAAATCGCTTTTCCCAAATTCCCAAAGAAGTTTTGTTTTCATATGCTTTTGTGAAAACTTTCTTTTGATATATTCCATGTCCTTCAGTAAAAAGAAAACCTCAGAATTAAATCCTGGGCATGCTAAACATGACAGTCCTTTTTGCTATTGACCTTAGGAGTGCAAGGATACTGCCCAGATCTTTTTTTCAGTTGTTTTAAACCCATCATATTACTGTCCAGTTGGTGGAACAAACTAAAAACCTGTTTCTGCCTAAAAAACAGTGCCAAATAATGCTATGCTATAAATCAGTGTTATTCCTCAATGATGTGATCTATTGTACTACCCATTTTCTTTCTGTTTTCTCTAGAGTAAGGTAACGTGGCACAATTAAAAAAGATGAAGAGCAGAAGGGCATTCTCATGTAATCTTTAAAAGAATGCCACTCTTAAATGAAGAACATAATTATGCCTAGTCTATGTTAGATGCACATGACATGGTATTTTACTTTCTAATAAAGTCTGTCTTCAGCATTCATTTAGCTCTGCAATATCACAATGAAGAGAGATATAAAACTACCTAGATTGAAAGGCAGCTGCAATACACTTAAAAGAAGATTCTGTCGTATCTTGTTTCAGGAACTTTTGAACAGCCAATGGGAACTAAAACATCCAACTTTCAGTTTAACAGTACCTAACTCTTCACAAGCATTATATACAGCCTATACCTACTTGCCCAGAGGTAATATTTACCATTAGAGGACAAGATTATTTTCATCTGTGTTGATGTATTCGTAAGCATTTACAATATCTATTCACTTTTATGTAGGTGATAAGTGCAGACATTTGGGGAATGAGGTCATTGCTCATATACTCAAACCCTTGCAACACTGGGCCCTTATGAAATATTCTAACCATGTGTATTTATGAAATAGTTTTGTTTAAGAGTGTACTCAGCTAATGTTTGCATGACCTTTAAACACAATAATATCCTTGTGCTGGGTTCATTGCAAAATGAAAACATGCAGCATGATAGGAGTCTATCATGCTCAAAAAAGCTTTGAGGAAGGTTCTGATACAGAGCAAATGTGTAACATGACATGCCCATTCCTTTGTATTAGGCAGTGAGAATTATGTTTTGAGATGCTTGACATGTCAAAAAATATCTATCTTTTTGGGTAATCAGCAGTATAAAAAATGATTTAGCTCATTCTTCTATCCCTTTTTATTTGTGTATCTTCACACTATAACAATTTTGCACCATTCTATTTCTGATTTTCAGAAATATGACTTGTTACTGTTAGATCTCTATATGCATGTCCTCTATTACTTTATTTTTATATTTGTAAACTAGATTAACTCCAGATATACTCAAATAAAGGCAGTAGAATGAAATCAAATGAAATAAGCATTGATTAGCAGGTGTAATGTTAGAAATGTATGCAAGAAGCCAGGTATATATCTTCCATTAGTCCAGTACAATGCCTGTTATCTGATTGGATGACTTGACAGAAACAAGTGATTATAGCTGTTATTTACTGAATGCTTAGGACAAGTGGCTGTACTTTATGTACCTATCCCCAGGTGTAGCAGGTTATCTGCTCTAATTCTGAATTTAGCTGAGTGTGAGAATTTTAACATAAGAGATCTTAGAGCTAAATACAGGATTAATATTCCTGTGCAGATGGCATCACTCAAGGGTGGAAGCTTAGCAGAGTTCTTGGCATTGAAGCTTAAAATGTCAAGCATTATCTGGGTCTATGCTTATGATAACTCTTCCCCAGAACTCAGAATTTTATAATGATCTTGGGAATATGTAAGATGCTTTCTATTCCTCTGCAGACATTCACCTTAATTCCTGACCAAATTTCTGGTATCAAATGAGATCTATTTCCTCCTGTAGTACAATTGCTTACTTTTTCATCAGGACCTCTAAAAGCTCTTTTAGACATTAATGGTCTTTAGTGAGTCTGCAGAGGCATTTACCATGAGCAAGGAAATAGGACTTTTAAAAATCATCAGCAAAGAGGTATTTATTTTCCTTTTTTGTTTTGTGGAATTTTTTTTTCTTACTATGAGCAAGGAAGCATTTTGTTTGGTTATTTTTTTTTCGTTGGGTTTGTAGTTTTCTTTTCCTTGTGTGTTTCATTGGCTAGTTTGGGGATTTGGGTTTTTGAGTTTTGGGTTTTCTTTAACCATGGGCTAGGAAATGTTTTGTTGGTTTTTTTTCCCATGATGTAGGAAGTGAATCCTTCTTGACAGGTCACAGCTACAAGCTTCTGCAAGTACATGTTCCTCATCTTCTGCAGTGCTTTTCCATATAAGGTCTGAAAAGGTCACAAAACTTGTAAAATGCATGTTGTGTGCATTATGCCTGCAGGATATCCTCTACATCCAAATTTCTTTGATAGTCTCCCATCATCTACATTGAAGGGCTTCTGTGTTGTAGAAATCACCAAGAGGGTAACCATAGTACCTCAGTGCAACATCTCACCGAGGAGTCAGGGCATAATGGCATTACAAGGTCTGCAACAGCTGCTGCAGAGATATATCCGTGACTCATCTGAAATCCTACTATGAATAAAGCACAATCCAGCATCATAACCTCTTCTGCTAGCCAAAGAAAAATGCTAAATATAAATAAATCTGTTGTAGAATGCAAATGTAGTGGAAGGTCAGTAAGATTTCAGAGAAGTCGAAGCACTATTATTCCAGAAAAGGAAAATTGAAGGGGAAATTAAAGTTTTTTCAAAGTCTTCCATTTCCATTTCTCTTCTAGTTCTTTAGAGATACTAGCATCTTTTTAGACATCAGGAGACTAATCTAATGTTTATCTGAGAGAAAAGGATCATAAAAGGTAGACTACCAAGTGAAATCACTATTACATCAGATGTTTGGAAATTAAAACAGATTATTACTCAGGTAACAACACTCTTTGAAACACAGAACAATATTTACCATGGGTGGAGTTTAGCTAAACCTCCACCAGCACCAGCAATAACTGTTGTACATTTTATGTCTCCTTCCAAGCTGAATTTAATGCATGAGAGAATATAAAGATAAGCTTCCTCTAAGCCAAAAAATACTGCTTTATGCATTGTTTTAATTCTCAAAAACTGCTGAAAAGTAGCTGTTCCTACTCAGAGAAATACTTTTTGTAAACTTAGATCCAGAGACATCACTTTGACTGTCACCTTTCTGTGCAATGCTACGGGATAACTGAATTCAGCGTTACTGAATGGAAAGATCATCATTAATAGAACTGAATGCAGTTTGTGCAATGTCTCAATTTTAATAAGCTTATTTGCAGCTTTAAAACCTGCTGAGATGGTGATCTATTTATATCTCAGCTGTACTGCACACAGCTGCAGTATGCTTAGGACCCAGGGAACTGAGTGGTCTTGAACCCAGATGGAACTCTATGCAGAGCTGATTTAAGGGGAAAGTATAGTTTGCGAAAGCAAAATACAAGAAAAACAGGGAAGAAAATCTGTTTTTGCTAAACTGGATGCTTTTCTGGGACACGAAAGGGAGAAAAGTAAAGGTACTTCATCCTCAGTTGTGGAAGAGCAGCATGTGTCCAAAGGACAGGATCCCTGTTTTATTAATTGTTTCCTTCAAGTGAACTAGAAGGCAAACATTAATTTAGCTCCAGATAGTGCCTCTCGTTTCCTGCAGTGATTTCCACAATTGTCTCTTTACCAGTAAACTGTGGCTGATAATAGCTTTTGGAAACAATTATAAAATTCTTAGTTTAGAAAAAAATGAATAGTATTGCTTACTTTTCATTCTTCTCTTGTAAAGGAACAAATATAGAAAACTGAGTAAAACAAGTTTTAAAAATAACAATCCATAAAATTATGTGCCATTTTACAGTCACGCTAAGCATTTCCTGTGTATTTATGGAGAATTATTTTAATTGTGGAGATAAGTTGACTCTAATGGTTGGCAATGTCACATGATTACTCAACGTGCAGGGATAAAACACAAACTGCAACGGGTGCATAAATCAAAGCAGTGAGTCAGCATTCAGCACATGACCTTTGCCTTAGTTTCCCAAAGGAAATGTGGCGAAAAGAAATTGATTCCTTTCTCTCATAGGGAAGGAAAAAGAGGAACAGGAACCTGTTCCTGCAGGTGTTCTAGCCTGCTCTCAATTCTTGTGTGAGTGGCCAGCAGTTTCACTCCCAGAACTTTCTGTCTTACTGCCTTCCTCTTCCCAATGGGAACTGGCTGTTGCCACCTGGAGAGAAAACCAGAGCCTCTCCTAACAATGGCCACAGAGGGTGTCAAATATATGTGGGTAGTATGATCACAGGCCACTCATGGAAGGCAAGGATAGAAGCAGGACCCGTCTAAAGGGAAAGCAGAAAAGTTGTGCAAATGCACTGCGTGGTACAAATGTGTTTGTCAGTGCAAAGCTCCTCTGCTCCAAGAAATGTTTGCTTGCAGAAGGCTGAGAGAGGCTGTGGGAGCTGGATCCCCATAGTAATGCCTGAAGAGTGGAGATAAAGCCAAGGAGACACATACACTAATTGGATTCCTGTTGATTGCACAAGAACATTATCTTTACTTAGCTCTGAGATTAAATCATTCTGGGGATGGGGATGCTGTCACTGAAAAAGCACCTGCTATAAACTACATTTGACAGGTAATAAAATTGATATTATCAGTTGAAGTCTCTGCCTTTGCACACACAGTTGAGAGTAAAAGAGCAGTCCTGAGCTTAAACACAATCTCTAACCCAATCAAGAGCCTTAGTATACTCTTTTCTTTTCTGTAAAATGACTGTGATTTCAGTCATATGCATGAAAATCCTCTGCTTCCATGGAAGACAAATGCCCAGTTGTAATGCTGCACTATTTTTGAAAATAATACAAACTGGAAGACCAAAAGAAAAAAAAATAGCTGGTGACAGTTTATGTTCCATATATAATGATGGCACAAAAGGAAAAAAGCCCTTGTGAGCGGTCATTTATGAAACTGAAGTAAAACATACATTCATAGTGTAAAAGTGAGTACTGGGAACCCCATGCAATGCTGGTAATCACTTTCACAAAGATTAGTATAGGAAACTCATTCATTCCCCATTCTGCAGCACTTATGAATTATTCAGTTAATCCTGTTTGAGAAGATAAATGTTGGATGCTATAGGAGCATATGATATTTTAAAATTTATTTTGATATTTGTCAGTCTTCAAATTTGCTTTTCCAGAGTGCCAAATATTATTGCTTTAGTTCTTGTATTTTGCTTCTTACCACTGAGTTTACAAGAACGCCCATATGTGTTTCTACTTGACAAGACTTCTGAAATGAATCAATTAAAAAAGGTTTGATGCTTTAAAAAGCTACTGTAGATATTCTGTCTCAGATATTAACAGTATTTGTCAGCCACCAAATAAACACAGCTTTTCTGGACTTTTTTCCAGGCCTTGGAGCACTTTCATTAGGTTTTAAACATTTTTAATCTAGCTCTTATGTCAAGAGTGATGTAAAGTTCAAACTGAGATGTGTTTATGAACTGATAAAAATCAATACAATTTGATGAAGAGTCTGGAAAAATACCATATAAATACTCATTATTTGCTTGTGTGAAGAAAGTTTGGCTGATTTTAAAGTGCTTGCTGGATTACCATGTAGTGACTTATGGCACAGGTTACTGCTACCTTGTGCTTTGTCTCAGGGCTGCAGTCCTGAGACTCAATGCATTGGACATTCTTTTAAAACATTCCAAGTATTTTACAGAATACCCATTTCAGTTCTTATTTCACCATGAAATGTGTGGTATATTGGTTCAAAGCCACTATTTATATTTTTAAAGTGAAGATGTCACTGCTCTCTTGAGTGCCTTGATTACACTGGGGACAAAGGGGATGCAGTGAAGAACTTTTATTGCACAATTGAAATGAGAGATGCCCTTCACCTGGTGTGATCTTTTCCTTTTGCAGTCCTGTCTTCTGCAGCAGACAGTCGAGTGGCTGAAGAGCACGGCTGCCATGCTGGGAGCTCCTCTGCTCCACCGCAGCGCTGCGATTGCGCTGCCTCTGCAGCCACAGCCAGCCAAGACAACACAGTTGCCAGCTGCGTGCTAGCATCAAGAGTTAGCTGCTGAAAAAAAGCCCAGTAGTTTTCCTAAGCACTTGCCTTCCCAGGAGAAAGCTGGCTTTTTCTCCTCCCCAGAAACATCTCTCATTCTCAGTGCTCATTCTCAGTGTGTGCTTAATCTGTCATCGTCCTCTTGTTAAAAAATGTGAGGGTTGCTTGACCTGACACAAATCCTGTCTCTGGAACAGCGAGGCGAATTGGCTGAAAGGATCCCTGTCAAAAAGAGTTTTTTGATAGCATTGCAATGTGAATGCACCTGATTTCTGAAAATATATGGGAGAGCATGCCTATCAGGAAAGCGCTTGATAATTCTGCCACACGTTTAACTATATAGGAGTATTCAGCATCTAACTGAAAATCCACCTGAAAATAAAATAAATTAAAAAATAGTATACATGCATGAATCAATTTAAGCAAGCAGAGATAACTATTGTACTAATAGCAGACCAACACACTTTCTCCACAGTCCTTTGTTTGGTGCACCCCAGGGCAGCTGAATTTCCATCCAGGGAACCAGTGCACATACACCCAGCAGCCCCTGCCCCCACCAGGCCTCCACAGCCCCACTTCCCAACTCACATCGTTTCTCTTGAGAGCTTCTTCTGTCTCAGTAGGAGAGAAAGGGCAGAGCCTGAATTCTCAAAGCATAAATGGCTTTTATGTGTATGCATATGTGCAAATGTATGGAGGACACCTGGGAGATATAGGCCCATATTTTTTCATGGTAACAAAGAAGGAAATAATTTCAGATGATTTTGTTTGCCCAGGTCCCAGATATGTTAATTCTTTGAGGTAAAAGACAAGAAATGCAGCTTCAAGTATAGTACTGTTATCAGAGGTATATTTTGGAGGGAATGCTGTAGCTACATCTGTGATGCTATATTTGTATGTTATTCTCTGGAAATTCTCATTTCTGTGAAGAAGATGAAGACAATGACAGATGCTTTAATACAGTGATAGTTTTCCCTTTTGCATTCATGAATAGGCCTTGAATTCTCCTCCCGGGGTTTACATCATTAGAATTCTACTTGACCTGAATCTTCCTTGCATACTTTGATTTTATGACACCATTAAGTTTATTTGGCAATGGAATTACTTTCATCCTAATTACATTTCTTGTCTGTGTTGTTTTCACAAAATGAGACAGGGACTAGAAAGGAAAAAAAGTAACCACAGAAGTCCTAATACTTTCTAATGTTTTATTTCGTTTAGTCTAGCAAATCTCCACTGTGAGGCATGCTGGTGAACAATGCAGGACCTGGCTGGAAAAAAGTCTGAGTTACAAGTTATGTGACACATTACCAAAACTGCTTTAAGAATGTAAGAGTGTAAGACTACACAGGATCCATGTAGGTCCAACTATACTTTTTACAGAAGGACTGAAATTTTCTTAGGCTTTTTCCTACTTGATTAATTTTCCTCACCAGAACAACAGCATCTTGATGATTGTGTGATTTTTACAGAAATGCATTGCTTCATTTACCTTTCTTTGTCTTTTCCTCTTATCCCTGAACAATATTGGATACTTCCCTTGTGTTAATTATTTTTAACATGACATTGATCTTGCACTTTCTAACCTTCCCAAATATTTATTTATCTGTGTTTTCTGTTTTTATCTGCTGTTGTGTGGTGGCTAAGTTTAACACCTTGTGGAAAACTTCTCAAATTATTTCTGTTAGTGGGGATAATAATTCCTCCAGATAAGCTGTCTTTTGTAAATTAGAATGTAGTAAAGATATTTACTTCTCACTTAATGGTAAAAAGACATGGTTTCTTCTGTTGTCACTCCAGGCCACATGATCCAGCATAATGAGAACTTCTATCTTCTTTTCTTATGTAACTTTTTTTTTTTTAACACCTTCTAGAACACAGGGAATAAGCTAGTCAAATGAGCCAGTTGTTTTGCTTGGGCTATTGGTTCTGCTTCCTTTGGAGGGCACATTTGAAATTTATATACTATTGGGTATTTTTTTTTTCTTCATTTCCTTTATTTTATGTTGGAACTTTTCTTTGCTCTGGAAAAGTATTTTATTGTAAATAAGTTTTTGCTTTTTTGAAACATAGTTACACACTGTACCGAAAAACCCCAAAGAGGCTGGTAAGTAAAAAATGTAAGCCTCAGTCTAGAAATTCAGGATCAACCTGAATTCAAGTAATATCTCCTGGCTTTGTCTGCTTTTATGACCCAAGAAGCTAAGACAAAGCACGTGTTTGTCTCTAAAACATAATGGTAATAGCCATAGCAATGAAATTCCTTTGTAATTGAAACTTTTCTTTTAAACTAGCTACTAAATGACCTTAGAAATGCAATATCCAGGGTCACTGGGAATCTGACTGTGTCAAATTAACTGACCAAATTACTGCACTCAATAACTCCAGTTTGAAACATTTGCTTCTTTCTTCCTACCCCCTTCACTCCTCCTGCCCCTGATTTACCCACTCTTGAACTTGTATTAGCATTTCAAAACCATAGAGCACCTGACATAAACAATTATGAATAGAGATTTTTAAAATTATATCTGAGATTTTCTCCTCCACTTTCTTTTTAAAAATAATTTTTTGCTCTACTGCTCTTTAGAATGTCTAGCAAATGATTATTTCACTTTCTTGAATTTCAGAAACAAAGTGGATATAGTCTGAATTTTGTTGTACATTGTTCCATCAAGACATGTTCCAATTTATAGTTTAATTTAGTGAATGACAGTGTAAAACAAGAAAAGAAAAACTATTTTAGATAAGTTTAAAAAATCTTATTAAACTGGTTTTGTAATGGCTTATATGTCAAGAGAGCAGAGTAATATTAGACTTACTCTTCTATTTTTGGCTGCCTAGTTTCTAAAAATGTGGAAAACTCTCTTGATAATATGACAAAGAATTGCAGTTACATTTAAATACCACCCTTGAAAGTATGTGGGTTGATTTTATGGTGACTTTTTGAAAATTTTTTAAACCTTCTTGTGTTAGGAAAGGTCTTGCTACAAAGCATTTTTTCACAGATACGTGTAGGGTACAGAAGGTGTTCTGGTGGGATTGCTGATGCCCAGCAGAACAGGGAGAAAGCAGAGGCAGACATTGTACATTGCACAGGCTCCCCTGAGAGCTGAAGAGAAACATTTCACTGAATGTCACAGCAGAAGATTCATAGGGCTTGATTATAGAAGTGTTGAGCCTCCTTCATTCTTTTGGGCTTATTTTGTTTTCAGGGAGAGTGGTGGAATTTGACTTTGGTGCCCAAACTTCCTCCAGGGTCTGTGTATCACATGCAATGCTGGACATCTCTGCTGTGGAGATAACTGGAATCATTCAGTTCTCTTCAGTTAAAACGAGCACAGGTGGAACTATCCACAGAGAAAATTATATTTAAGCCTTTGTATCCATATTTCAGATGAAGGAACTACTACAGATGTACTTTCTCTAGTGACCAGCCCATCACTCTGCTCAGTGCAATCTGCTTCTCTAAAAGGTCCTGCACAGGGAACAGGGGTAAAACTGGTACCAGCTGTCTGTACTTCCACTTCCTCAAAGTCTTTTCTCTTCTGTATCCCACCTGCAGCAACATGGTTACAGATTTTTATTTTTACCTTCAGAATAATTTAATACTTCTGGTTCATATAAGTAGTCCTTTACATCTGGAAGATGGCAATCTGCTTCAATTGGTTCTTGAGGAGATAATAAATCTCTGTTACAACAATAACTAGAGAGACTGGAAGAAATTTTGGGATTGTGCCCTTCTTTTTTTTTTTTTTTTTTCTGGAAGAGCATTTTCTCTTGCTGTTTGCCTCCTTTTTTTGCTACAGACTCTAATAAGAACAGAGACATGATGTTCTAGGAGCAGTATCTCAGTAACTAAGAAATTTAGGATTATACAGCTTGGGTTCAGAGTGATACCACTCTATCTTCTGAGCCGGCAATAAGGTTTATGACATTCAATTCAACAATTATATTTCAAAATAGTAGAATCATCTGTGTAATTTTTCCACATAATAGCCAATAAGAACAGTTGCTATAAATTCTGTCTTCTATATTGCTTTGACTTTCTAGATTAGTGTTTCATTCTAACCACCCAGTCATTGGCATCACAGTCACACTTCCTCCATCTCCCCTTCCCTGAAGAGACTTATATCTAAATATTAAATTAGTGTTAAGTGAAGAATAATTTGAAATGTCTAGGAAATTAAATTTTAAACACTGATCTAAGCTATTCCCTCTATGTCAGACATTACCCACATTACTTGAAGCAATTCTGTGCCATCTCAAATCATGCAGCACCACAGATTATTGGTTGGAATGCATGATCATTAAAGACAGGATGATGGGAGAGACAATAATGCCCTTTAGTGCTTTTTTCATCTGTCAACTTCCCAGCCAACATGACACAGGACTGTACTCCACACTGCAGAAAGGCAGACTAAAATGAGTCTGTGGTCTGTCTTCTGTTACTGTCTGTGATATCCCTGCCACCTCTTTTCTCCCCATTCACATTCAGCATGCAATCTTAGGCCTAGTATTGTTTGGTTTTATATACCAAACTGTTTTACTCACAAGCACTGTGAACTCCATATCTGTAGACCTGATTTCTGGAGAAAAGATCAGATATGAAACAAAGTTTCCCATGACAGGGGAAAGGAGGGATAGTATCTAGCAAGCCTCGTATTATTACAAGGGTTGTATTATATGTTATCGTATTATAGCAACATCATCACCATATTAACCTAATAATTAAAAGTTTCATTATTCAGATGTAATTTTTTTCCTTCTTGGGAATTGCTGCACCAGTTCATGTAAATATGTGTGTACTTTTTCACAGTGGCTGCTGTTAGAACCTCACTTTGTTTTACCTTTGTATATCAACGAAGTAACAATAAAGATTTAGGGTACTCTTATGTTTCTCCTCTGGGAGGAGAATTTATGATTTATGATTAACAAAGCACTTTTATGGCTTTGAGTGTAGGGAAAGGGTTTGATCCAGACAAAGGGCAGGGTAAAGTACCACCAATGACCCTGAGATAAAATGTGGCCCTTTGTGCAACTTGGCAGGAGCACCTGAGCAGAAGAGCAGCTTTCCTTCATTTAGCCTGCTTGTCTATTTTAGCTGTTTAGGATAGCAATTCCTCATTTGTGTTTGGCAGCACAGAGCTATAGCTAGTTTTTACCAGAGGCAAACTGAGTACCCTGCATGCCAAGTACAAAGAAATTGTACCAGTCAATGAGTGTCACTGCGAAGGAACTTTGATAAGATAATGTGCAGTAACGTGAACTACTCTAGATTGATAAGATTTTTTGTTTAACTTATAAGTTGGATTTCCAATTTTGCCTCAGTTTATTTCCATACCTTTAACCACACTGAGGCAACCTGTGTTTTCAGGGGTCTACAAAAAGACCAGAGTCTGGAAATTTCTGCATCTTCAGAGTGTAAACTCCTTTAGATGTCTGAATAATTAATCAATGACAGAAACCTGACTACTTTAAATCATCATGCTTTTTCTTTTTCCTATGTTTACTAGGTCAACAGAAGGAATCAGAAAATACTACAAGATGTAAACAGTTCCAAGATTTTCTGAAGAGTCAGGCCTACAGGTCTGCATTTGCTGTATATTCTGGAAACCTGACCTCAGTCAGATATTCTGTTAGTCTGCAGCAGATCGAACAACTGCATTGCTGTAAACTGAGTTTGCTTCTTAACAAATCAGCTTCTGCAATTTCTAGCCTTGCTTGTTTAAAGTAGAGGCTGTCCAAGCCAGGCTCCTTTTGCTCTGCTGGTGTTCAGAAACATGCAGGTGAGGTGACTTACAGAAAGATTTAACTCTTCTGTTTTAGTTATGACTGTCTTCTGAGAAGCTGGTCATGAATTTTGGTGTTATTTCTCCAAAATACTGTGAAGAGCAGAACTTCTCCTCAGACTATATCCTAAAGAATAGGGTTTCAGGATTGGGTACAAACCTCCTGGCACAGCTCAGAGCAAAAGGCACACTGGGAATTGTGCAAACCCAGCATCCTTGAGCACTGAGAGTTGTGAACTCCCTGATGCACAAAAGAGTATTGTGGTGTAACTGATAAAAGCTTTATATCAAACAGTGGCAAGGATGAGAATATTACATTGTAATGCTACTTAAGTGTTTGCAAAAGTGGCAAACAGAGCCGTTATGTGGTGTGCACTACTTTGGAGATGGGGAAAATGTTGAAGGAGCTTTAATTTCCTCTCTAAAATTTTCTTTAACATATATATATACAGTAAGCAAGGACAGGGGAAAGAAAAAAATGCTGCGATTCATTATGATATTCGTTTTCAGTAGCTGCACAGAAAAAATCTGGTCACGGACTTTCAAACTGAATTTATGGTGTCAGGCCATATTAATATGGATAAAATTAATTCAGTACTGACAAAGATTATTCACATAGAAGTTTTGCAATTTCAGAGAGTGGACTGCATTCAAAGAAACTGCATAATCTCTTCCATTTCCAGCCTCAAGTGAATTTCTCTTATTTGCAATTGAGTACATTCCCTTGATATCCACAAGATAGAATTGGGTGCAATAACATTAGAGAAAAAAAATGCATGTGTTTACCTTGAAATTTTTTGGGGGAAGGTGGGTATTAAAATTACTCAGTTTACTTACACTGATGCACGATTATTAATTTCCTTCTCTCTTTTCCTCTGCTGTATCCCCTTATGCTTAGCTAAAAGAAAAGGGAATTAATATCTCTCTAGCTAGTTCACTGCAGCTTGAAAATCCCTGTGGTAAGGAACTTCATGAAGAAAATAATGTTTGGACTTTGCCTGTTTACCCGTACACTGATTGAGCTTAGGAAAAAATTAATGACTGTTTTTGAAAGATTAACATTGGTAGTTTCATTATTGATTTAAGTCATTAATTAAATTCTGCTCAAATTTCAGGGGGTTCAATTGGGCTGCTAACCATATTTGTCACTTGCATAGCTAATTCAGATGAGGTGCTGCATAACATGCTAAACCACTTCTCTGCTTCTGCTGAGCGTGCAGTCACACATCAGAGCAGCACCTTCTGCTGCTTGTTGCTTCAGACAGGACTGTCTTTTCCTGTGGTTTTGCAGTGCCTGTAAGACACTCATACACAGAATGGAAAAAAAGAATGAAAGATTGATTAAACCATTTCTACAAAAAATACCTTTCCCAATTCACTATCCCATTCCTCTCCAGGATGTTTTTTAGGTCAGATATTGTTTTAAGGTCAGAAATGTCTCTCTCACCTGCGGCTCAAGTAAATGAGCTGTTTGCAGGGAGTCAGCTGGAAATTGCATTAGAGGAAGAAATGTTCCTATAAAACTACAAAACAACTGCAGTCCCAGAATAGCAATGAGCTCTGTGAAGCCCTTTCTTAGTTACCAGAATTGCTTGCCTTTCTACACTAGTCTACTGCAAGACCTGTGTATGCTACGTGCTGTCTTGCAAGAGATGCTCCCTGTGTTGTTGAAAAGAGCACTTCCTGGACAGGGACAGCTAAACTTCACCACCAGAAATTTTTAATATAGCTATATTCTGTTCCTTAACTGTCCATCATAAGGAAAGAGCTGTTAGAGAATTCTAACATCAGCTTATCACGGCTCTGTGGTTTCTGATGGGAAAACAAATATATCACGTAAAGGGAATAAAGTGCTTTCCTCTGGTTACCATTCCACTCCAGGCTTTTGTGTTGCAGATTGTCTGGCAGACTTTCACAATTATTTCCTCCTGCAGCTTCTGAAAATGATCTCTGCACTAAAGAGAAGTATGCCCACAGCAGAGATGGGTTTTATTTGTGGTATTCTTTTATATTTTTCCATTTTACCATTAACTGATTTTTAGCTCTCAATCTTTTTAATGTGTAGGGACATAATTTCTGTCAAGACTTGTACTTGTGCTCCAGGTAATTGTTGGTAAGCCTGAAATCTGTGCCCTATTAATGTATTCATATTGTTGTTTTTGATGAGCACAGTGGACCTGAGTCTCCTCACAGGCTGCACTGAGAAAATGACATTTCACTTCAGCAGAGCAGATCTGGCTGCCTGTGAGGAGCTGCAGGAAGGCATGGAGCGGGTCCCAAAGATGCTCTGATGCAAAGGAGCATACACAGCTGAAACTAATACTGCCTAAATGGACTTCCCTGTTTGATTTGTTAACTTTCATCTCTTCAGGCTATCATGGAATCTACAATTTGGGGTGGGTAATTGAATAAAAATTTCCAACACAACTGCTTTTGACTTCGAGTCTGATTATCTTTCCAGCGAGAGGGAACAGCAGGCCCTAGAGTACGAGCTGGCTGGCTGGCCCGTGCTCGGGGAGTGCTTTTCCCGCCGGCCCAGAGCTCTCCTCGGTACGAAGCGGGGGCGGCCGCCGGGCTCCTGCCCCTTGCGCGCTCCCGCGTCCCCGCCCGGGCGCACCGCCTCCGCACCGGCCACGCAGGGCGGAGGGCGGCCCGCCGGCCTCCGAATTGCCGGAAATCTGAGCCATTCCAACGGGTAACGCTAAAAATAAGCCCTCTATTTCCTCCTCCTAACCGGTGTGGCTGCAGAGCACATTTCCTTGGGAGCTGGGGAAGAGCACATTGAGCCTGACAGCTGATGAAGTGGCTGGTCTCTGGCTAGCATCCCTCGTTTGATGAAAAATCACATGGAAGGTAGAATTGCTAGCTGTCTTCCTTGCAATGCCTCAAATAACTCAGAGTGAACAGGTTCAGAAATGAGCATTTCCTGCCTCTCCATCACTTCCAACACCACCACAGAACATGTTTATTTTTTCAGTTACTTTTTTGAGTGATTTCAGTTGCTTCCTGTGTATGCAGCATTATGTCTGTGCTTGTGATTCATTGCATTGCTTATGGGTGTTTAGAGTCTGGAAGCCTCCTGTAAAACACGATTTGTAAATATATCCTCCATGTGAGGGAGGGAGGAAGAAAGGAAGGGAGGAGAGAGGACTCTAGCATTTCACTGCCTGATCAAGTATGGAAGTAGAAATAAAAAAGTCTGTCCAAAGAAATTTGTTGTTTATTGAAAGAGCTTAAAATGGAGGTTTGAAATTAAGACAAATGGTAAATTATATATACACATGCATTTAACAGTAATGTTACCAATTGTTTGGTTTTAAATTATAGATGCAAAATCAATTCTCCCAATACTTTGGAGAGGGAGCAAGAGCCAGGCAAACTGAGAAATGTCCAGGCTCTTCTCCTCAGTCCTTCTGCCCATTCTAGACCATTGGTTGCTGTTTGTCTCTGCTCCAAGCATGTAAGCAGAATTTGGCAGCTAACTGCTGTGAGAAATTTAACAGATCAGTTCCATGTGGCATGTGATGAGAAATACAGAATCAATCTTTAATCTAGTTTTATATAACTGACTTGCAATTTATCTTTATGTTTTTTCCTGCATATTTTTTAGATCTAACCACTCCAAGAACTGAAGAAACCAGTGCTGCTATAGAGGAATCATATTGACTATATCAACATGGCAGGGTCAATCAACAGTATTGAGTATTTTAGTTCCAATATACTAATCTCCATCACTGGGTGAGATAACAGCTTGTCATTCTGTTCTCAGAGCAGCCATATGATGAGGACAATATGAGCTTCTGCTAGCAGGGGAAGGGTAAGGGAAGCTGGGGAGCTCTGTCTCCATCAGGGTCTGAAATAGAGAGTGCTGTCTGGTGCAAACCCAAGGCTGTGTTCCTCACTTCCCCTTTGCCTTCTCCCTCCCTCCCTTCCTCCCTTTTCTCCCTCCTGCCCTCCCTCCCTCAAGTGCATATTCTTTCTCTCTCATGCCAATATTGTGTCCTCCTCCTCTGCTTTGAGATACCAATTTCTCTCTAAATGGTAGAGCTAGCCTCTTTTTCTAGCTGGGAATAGTCTCACTGAAACAAAAATGGAGATCTGAAACTTGTTTTTCTCAAACACATCTGTTCCACTGCAATTTTCATCATTCAGGTGTTTTTTCCCATAGTCACACAGATCCAGCCATTTGATCAGCTGCAGCACCTTGCAAGGGCTGGGGAAAATAGTGGCAAGCAGATTTCTGTTTAGTTAATTAAACTGTTTTGGTAATGTGGAAAAAGCAATGCATTCCCCTCCTCCAATTCTGCTCTCTGACACAGTGGAGTATTTTTTCCCTGCAATGCTTCCAATAAAACTCAGCCTCAGGCACAGAACCTGGCATAGAAATTTTAGTCCAAATAGTTAGGCAGGGAAAACCAAAATAGGGTCTTTCAATGGAAATGTCAGGAGACTGACAGTAGGTGATATTACCAGCTTAGTCTGCAGCTGTGCATATCCAGCTTTCCAGAGCACACTGTGCTCACAGGGTAAACTCAGAGGACAGGAGGATTTGAACAAGGGGGTTGAAGTTTTTCTCTGCAAATTGCCTACAGCTATTCATCTGTGTTCCATTTTATCAGCATGTGTGGCAGGATGTAGCATAATGAATGCATGAGTATTATTAAACAATTAGCCAGGTGACATTTTTGGATTTTATATTACCCTCTAGTAAATGTGTAACGCTCATACATTAGCAAGTGACTGAGTGTTCTGCTGTGTCTTAGACCATAAGTAATTATGTGCCATTTCAAAACAGCCAAAGAAACAATGTAAAATGCTTAAATGAAATGGGAGAAAGTAGAGGAAGACAGACAATTCCCAAGAAGACAAGAAAAAACTCATACCAATGACCTGCACAGGCTTAGGCTTAGAAAATCATTCTATAGCCTAATGGACTTAAAATCAGTACCTGTTTTGAAAAAAATTACTATCCTTTTAGTTTAAACCAAACAGAAAATTCAAATGTTTTACTAATATACAAATTCTTCCAAATGTCTTACACAAGTATTTCAGAGTTTAATCAAATAAATTGTCATGGCCAAGCCTTAAGTAAAAGTGGCCTTGGTTACAGACCAAGTGGCATATAGTCTCTCCCAACTTTTAATCAAACAAATACAAATTGTAATCTACTCCATTGCACCAGCTCAGCCTTTCTCCCTTTTTAGAGGGGAGTTTGATCCCAGAACATCTGTTTCCCTCCCACAGAGTACTCACAGTTAGGAAAATCATACTTGTTTTTTGACTTGAGGCTGAAGCAGAACTGCCATCTTGTCCTCTACAAGCCATTTGAGTCTTTGCCATGCCAGACTAAGTAGATTAAGTGTACTAAGTGTACATAAGAGTAGAAAACTAAGTAGTGCCTTGCTCTAAGAATGAATGCTTTTTACCCTTCCCTGTCTGATTGTGGTGAAGAGAGATGGAAGCCAGTTCCATCACAAAACCCATATGCAGTTAAAAGCTGTAGCAATAGCAGCATAAAGAGATGAAATATGGCTGGTCCTGTCTTGTAGCACCTCTGTTCTTCTGGTAGGTTGCATATTCATAAGAACATCCTGAAAGATGATTGGGACTATCTAGAAATGACCTGGGAGGCCATAAACGTTTCCCAGTGACATAAGGCTGACAGTCCCAAAAGCAGCTCTCAGAGAGGCCAGGTAACACCAGAAGTCTCAGGAACTTACCAATTTAATATGATGCTGGAGTCCTAATGGGAGGATAGGAATGAGGCTTCCCTTCTTGGTGGAGACTGTTGGAGATGCTCTTCTGCAGCTGTGTCTCTTGACCTTTCCTGGGCTGCCTGGCCTCTGATCAATCTTCCTTGCATACCAATACTCAGGGGATGAAAGGTCCCATGCCACTTTCAGCAAACACAGAACAGGCTTAGCTGAAAGAGTCTCAGATAAATTTCAAGGTGGATATTTTTTAACATTAACTGGAGGAGGCTCTGTGTAATTGATCTGTACAATGAGTCCTGAAAACATTTCAATTTGGAGATGATATTTAGCTGGCAATCTAATGTTATTGCTTCAGTGCTGCTGGTTGGAGGAAGATTGGCATTTGCCTTGCTTTTCTTGCTCTGTATGTCCATTCCCACCTGTGGACTGCTTAAAGTAATTTTTCAAGCAACACTAAGCCAGACTCCTGGAAACTAATCCTTGATGGATGATGTAATTTGAATGATGGATTCTTGTATCTCCTTCTAGAGTAGAGGCACTTTAGCTGTTGTTCCTTCAGATATTTTACAACCAGCAATAACAATAAAAGAAAGAAAGCAAAGACCTTGAAAACTAGTCACAGTTTTCCTATTGCTATGGTAACTAATTGTTTTTGTTTTTTTCCCCCATCCATCAGTATATGCTATTATGCTTTATTACAAAACTCTGGTAAGGCTTATCTTCTTATAGCGAAGAGCTTTATGTAGCTTATGTAACCTTGATTAAATTGTTGCAGAAGTGGTAAGTCTAGACTATGAAGTAATGTTCTGCAGCACAATTTTAACTTGAGATATTTTACATACCAGCTTCTATGGTCACGATGACAAGGGTTTCTCTGCTTGCCTGAGAGAAACTTTGTGTGGGTTATTTGAAGGCATGAGAAAAACAGCTATAAGTGATGTCTCCAGGCAGCCACTGGAGGTACAAGACAGAGATCTGAAAGACATCTCACTATATTCAGTGAAGACATTGCTACAGGTATCTCCTCAGATCCAGGCATCCCTCTGGAGATCCTGTTACATGCTATTAATCTCACTGCTCAATGATCGACTATGCAGACTTTCAGCAGTGCTGGGAGTTCCCTTAGTTTGTTTCCTAAGACTGTCTTCCCCTGCTTTTTTCTATACATAGATTTTCTGAGGAAGCAAAACACATTTTGCCCTATAGTATTGGGTAGGCGTTGTGTCCTGTCACATACTGCATGAACAGATATTTTGGAAAAATCTTTAAATTAATTTATCCATGTCTTTTCCATGTTTTAAGTGCTGACTTGGCTGAAGTCCTACACAGAACATAATTTTGACAAATACTTGCCATATGAGGCAGCTCTAACTGTCTGGTGCTGTCCTTTGAGCTGGTCAAGCCCAGTTGTGTTGGGTGTTCATGGAAAGGTGTTCATAGTGGGTGGGATGCAGAGTGGCCTCTGAGGAGGAGCTGAACCTGCTATCCAAGCTGGTGGTGCCTTGATGAAAACATATCTGAGAAAAGCCTTATTTTCTGCAGGGCAGAAAAATACAAACTGAACAAAGGTGCCTTCTTTTCCTGTGTACACTAGTCATCAGAAGAAATCCACAACATCCACTGTTAACCCCAGCAGCTCCCAGGAATGTTTATGAATATGCCTTGGGAACATTAGTGTGCCAAAGACTGACTACTGACTGGATGCCCAGCTGAATCCTGCTCACTCACCTGCCCTAGAGAAGTTTCCAGTCTCATTCAGGCTTTTTCTTGGAGCCTGAGAGCTGAGGGATTTGCCAGAGAGGTCATTCCAGCCCCACTTCCCCCTGAGACAGCTAGGTTTGCCCAGAATTTATGTCATTTAGCTTTCAGTGTAAGTGGCAAAAAGGCTCAGGATCAGACCGGATACTCCTGACAAAAAGCTCTCACAGCTGCTGTCGATCCAGCTCTCCCTCAGGGCTCATAAACTAGAAACTACTGTTGCAGGGTGAGTGCTGAGAAAGAACTATTTCCCACTCCTGGCTCTAGATTAATCTAATCTCTCTGCTACTGGTGCCAGGCCTGCTGAGTCAGCTCCCTTCTCTGCTGGACCAGCGTCTGTATCTCCTGACTTTGCAACTCTTGCATTACAGGTTTATCAATTTTCCAGCACCTTTAGCACATACAGAGTGAGGTCAAAACTAGAGACAATATCTTTGTCTTGCATACCTGGAAGTCTTTTGCAAAGCTGTATAGGTGAGAAAATAAAACAATCAGCACATCACAGCTTCCTGGACTTCATGCAGAAACTGCCACGCAGCCCATCCATCTACTGTCACCAGATGCAGGTGCAAGCTAATGGCTGGGATTTTTCTTCAGTGGTGAATAAACTTGCTGGAGTGGTGTTTACTGACCATATCAGCTATCACTGAAGTCATTTTTCACAGGCCTCCTGGAATCCATGTGGGAGCATGCAGCCAGGACGCTGCACTGCTTTTGCTGCTGTGGAGGAGTTCAGGTCTCCAAAACCCAGTTTTCCAGAGGGCTCAGCTTGCTCACAAAAGAGATCATTTGCTGACCTGTCTCTATCACCCCCACTTCTGTCTGCCATGGAAATAAACAGTCTTGGAAACCAGTATCTGCAATCCTACTTGGGAGTGGACTGTCTGTGGGGTTTTAGATACTGGGAGTAAGCCATAGCTATGTGCCATAACTGTGTGTGTCTGTCATCTAGCATAATATATGGTGATTCTGGCTTGGAGACAGCATTACAGAGGAGAAATTATGGGGTGGATCTGCCTATATCCATACTATCACAGGAATCAACACCTGAGGTTGTTCATATTTGGGGTGGGATTGCCAGATGCTGGCCAGTTCTGAGGCAGAGTGAGAGAGGGACACAGTGCTATGGGAGTGTAGGTGTAGCTGGAAGATCTACTGGGGAGGGGTCAATCCAGGCCATCGGGCTGAAATTTTAGAGAAGTTGATTGAAAATGAAACATACAGTAAGAGTTTTAGAGAGTTGCCTATTTGATGTAAATTTCTGTTCAAATGTCTCTCTTTTTGTTTAACGGGGAAAAGACCAGTTCATTAAAACCACTGACTAATTTCTAATAATACTTGGTGACTAATTTTAGCATATTAAAAATAAATGGTGCTATTGAAGTAGAAAACTTTAAACACTAACCATTTTGATATGTCAAAATATTGTAATTTCACAGTCTTTAACTAAAATGTAGTTCCTTAAATCTCAACCACACATAAGAAATGAGTCATGAATTTAAATGGAACAGATTAAAGTTTAACCAAAAATATGCATAATTTACACAAGAGATATTGATCTTGTCTGTCCTTTATACTGCAGCTAATGTAATACAACATGGCTGTTACCCTCAGCAGGGTGGGTTCACAAGAAAGAGAAGAGATTCCAGTAACAATACTGTGTTTCATGGTGAAAGCCCACACACCTGCAGAGCCTGTATTCTTTTTAAAATATTTGCAGTTCCAGTTCCCATGTTTTCTGTGTCATTTCTAGGACGGAGTCACTTTGTATTCTTTGCCCAGTATACATAGCCTGGCCATTTCTGAAAGATGCATTAAAGTAAGATATATTAGGTATGTGCTAGGTAGGAACACAGAAGCAAACAAAAGGGTATTGTTTCAAGGGAGAAAATGTCTCTAAACTTAGATACCTGAAATTGCATACATACCTGGACACACCTACCTTCTACAAGTATTTCTCTTCCATCTCTGTTACTATAAGTACCTCTTTGTACAGAGGTTTCAAATTTGTCAAGATCTCTACTACCTGGGTAACTCCATGCTCCATGGTTTTGTTTGGTAATGGTGAGAGTTTACAATATACATTAATATATGTATGCTCCTGGTCTGTGTAAATATATATATGTAAGTTCCAAAGTCCAGCCTTTTGAAGATTTCAGTAATACACTGCCAGGATAATGGCTGTGGGGAAGAGAAATGTGAGCATTTCAGGGATCTTTCCCAGCAATCTCATACTTGCATTTACTCTTCCATGGTGCAGCATGTCTCTTCCTGGAGCTGGTCTCCAGTCTCTGCACATGCCCTGGGGAGCCACAGGCAGGGTTTCAGTTACACCAGGCTGCTAGGTAGACCTTGCACCACAGGAAGAAGCTGCTTGCATATTCATTCCTATACTTACTTTTTAAAAATGCTTGTAATATTGCAGAAATGCTTATGTATAATTCATTATCTTCTTTCCTCAGGTCTGCTTTCCCATTTGTTGGCATAGTACTTGTAGATAGAAGATTTAATGTTGAGCTCTGACCCATTGGTTCTATATTTCATACAGTGAATCATAAGCTTTGTTTCTTTAAATAAGAAGGGATTATCTCACTTGTTTTTCTAGGACTTTCACCCTCTGAGCAAATCATCGTTGTGGTTTTGCCACTGACCTGCTGTCATCCTAAGATCTTTATACGGTAAAATATTTTTCTCACACATCTCCCATGCTGTTCCCAGAAGAGTCATGTTAGCATATGTGTATGAGCTTTTGGGGATGTAAGTTGGTTCTCATCATCTGTTTTAACTTTGGTGCTGAGTTTCTTTTTTTAGGTTATTTGGGTTTTTTCCCTCTTTATGTTTTTTCTTTTTCTTCTTTTCCTTAATCTGAACCATTTTCTCCTTAATGTGCCTTATTTTGACTAGTAAGTTTTGTAGTCTTAGTTGATCCTCTTCTCTTTTCCCCCACCCATTTCACTCTTGACTACTCTTTTCCGTTGGGCAGTTTCTCTCTTGTTGGCCTGAGATGAAATCTGCTAATGTGAGAGTCTAAGAAAAGAAAGAATGTTTATAATAAAATGGCAGAGTTGATGCTGCTTGGAAAAAGCCACAGGAATGAGGAAAGATGAGATAAAAATCTGTATATATGGCAAGACAGAGAAGATTCACTGTTCATGAAACCATCAAAACAATGTTGTAACAAAGGATGAAATCATCTGGAGAATGACTTTAATTCCCACTCCAAGGTGATCTCCTACTAGGTAAAGATATTAAGAGGAGCAACTGTAAAACATGTGAGAGAAACCTGCTGTGCTTTTCACTTCAAGACAAAGCCCACATTCTTGCAGAATACCCAACTGTTTTGTTTTGTTTTTTAAAATATAATTTCCATTTGCTGATGGTCTTTTACAACTTGTATCTCCTGTGCAATAGATAGACTTGTACAATTTTCTTCCAGCATGTCTGTAGACAGTGAATAAGGGTGAGTGATAATATCAAAATCAGCCTTGAGGTCCGACAAAAGGTGATAGTAGATTACCCCAGCTGAGCTGCAAGGAGACAGTCAGGAAGGCATTGAAGTCAGGTAGTTAGCAAAGTGCTCTAAGAAGATGGTAATACTGAAAGTAGGGCTAGAGACAGTAGCTTATTTGGCCTGAAGCAAGGTTTGATTTTTTATGGAGGTGATCTTATATTTTTTTTATAAAAGGAGGGGGAGAGCAGCAGCTTTCAGTGAGACAGGTAATTCAGTGAAGGAAATGCACCTGACTTGTAATGCTGAGACATGCCCCGTGAAATGAATGTCAGGTGAAAACTGTAACTGGAAAGAGATCTAGTGAAGTTGGTCATTCAGGTAGAACATCAGCTTAATATTTTTTTAACATATTAAACCGATGAATTGGTGAATGATTATTGATGGCAACAGCAGATGTAAATTTAAGGCTCTAACAGATGTTGGTCCTCTGGTATGTTTAGTAAGTTACTCTCATATTCTTCAGGTAACAAAGTCCAAATGACTGTCCATAAAAGGTAAGAAGCAGTATTTTCATATCACCTACCCTGGAACATAAATTCATTTGCTGTGGCTTTTAAACCTGAAGGAGGATTGAGTTTACTCAATGAGGGCTGATAGACCTTTAGTCTTTGCATAATCTTTAGAAGAATGGCAACAAATCATTGCCATTTTCAGGTTTCATAAGAGACATATTAATGAACCTTTACAAGGTGCAAGTGCTGGATGATGTGATCTTACAAAGCCTGCCTTGTCCTAAGGCACGTTTCTGTCCATTTCTATGTTGTTCATGCTGCTTGCTATACCTTCTTTTTCCTTCTGTATGTGCATTTTTAGAACAAATATGGAGCCTTCATAGAGGACATTTCCTGGCACATCTATGAGCAGAACAACCATGGTTTAAAAGCAAAGTCATAAACAGTACTGCTGGCATTATTCACTGCTCTAGGACACTTAACTTAGTGAGCAAAGTTAGCTGAAATGCTTTCTAGTGTAGCCATCGTGTTCATGCAGTGTCGTGTCTTGCATGAGACCTGTGCTGATGTTTTTACTTTGATAGCCTGAAAGACAGGATCTTGTAGCCATGAGGCAACTGAAAACCCAAGGATAGGCTTTCATTTTGTTCAGATAGAACTTCAGCCCTGGTTTAGCAGGTGTCTGTCACGCCAAAAATGCATGAAGGACAAGATAAACAAGGGTATGCAAACCTTGTGTGTCTCCTTGCAAAAGTGTGGTATGGACACAACTGAGGCATCTCCAATGAAGGTGCAGCTGGGGTGGGTGGAAGAGCATCACTGAGCCAGGGGAACTGGCAGAAAGTTGTGTGATCCTACCAAAATGCAATATATACACAGAGCCTATGGCCAGTTCTAGTGCCTTCATAGATCATTGTGTTTGAATGAGTTGGTCCTTAATATGGCATTTCACTTCCCCATAACTTCTAATAGGAGGTTGAATACAGTGTTAAGTGAAAAATGAGTAATAAAGCTGTTGCTAAAGAAAACAAAGCCAGTCTCAAAGCACTATTAATCTTTCATGGACTACCTGATATAAAAAAGAGATGAAATGTATATATTAGCTGCAAGAGGATGTTGCAGTGTTGCAATGTGTCCCACACTAAATTTAAGAACTTAGATTAACCCTTAGAAAACAAGTTTTTTGTAGTTCAATGAAGAGGAAGAGCAGCTGTAGGGACAGTAAGTTGGATGACTGGAAAGTCCTGACTAGGAGGACTTCCTCTATATTTGGAGAAAATCCTGCAGATCCCTCTCCATTGTGCTCACTGGGGGAAACAGTGGTTAGGGAACTGGTGAGTTATTACTGTGAGAAGTAATCTTTTGTCTAAATTTGGGACTTTGAGTCGTCCTTGCTTCCTTTGATTATTACCATAAAAGATTGTCATTAATTTCTTGGCAAGTAGAACTTTACATCAAGGGCTTGAAAAAATGATCGCTGTCCCAATTAATTTTGAACTCAGTATTCATCTCCAGAACATTCTCCAAATAGTAACAGGAGAACAAGATCAAATGAGCATTCCAGATGGAGAATTGTCTTTCATTTTGAACTTCTATGTGGAAGATCCTCTTTTTTCTGTGAACAGTTTCTTGCAAATTTCTTGCAGTTCAACAGGCAGGCATCACTTCCTTCTTCACCTTGTTTATTTTCACTTCAGTAGAGGGAACATATGCAGTGATTTCAGGCAGTAAGGTCTCACTACAGGAATGAAAGCAGGTCAGACACTACAGATATCACATCTTTAAAATCAAATCAAAATCACATTCTGTTTGAGGTCACAGTGCAAGTACTTTTTGTAACTCTATTTCTGTTTAACTACTTTTCAAACCTAAAATTATATACCAAGAAATGGCATAGCAATCACCAATTCCATGTGGACATGACCAAGTGACCCTCATACAAAACTTTCTTTTGTTCAAATCATTGTTATTGTTCTTTCATTTTTATTGTGGCTAAATCAACAACTTTAGGAAAAACACTCAGCTGGGAAATGTTCAGCATGTCTTAATACTCTCATCTCCATGCAGCTGCTGTTTCTTGCATCCTCATCTTGTTTTCAGTAGTAACCAAATGTGTCGCTTTTGGAAAATTCACAGGACTTTACCTAGAACTCTACTTTGAATCTGAAAATAAAAACAAAAAAACCCAACCCAAAATTAAAAAAAAAAAAACAGAAAAAAACCCCAGCCCAAAAAATTTCCTTTTGTCACTTTTCTAGAAACAACCTAAGATTGTTTGCTGTCCTGTTGGGCTAATTAGGGTATTGTGTTATTGTCAAGTGTCAATTTTGTAATGAAGGTTTAGCTGGAGGTATGGCAGAAATAGATTTGAGTTGGACATATACAGAAATCCTATGATATATATGAGAAGCAGGTATCTGCATTGTGTTAAAAGTCTAATAAATAGAAATCTGCAATTTCTGTGAACTCTCTTAAGGGTGAGTAAATGACACGGAACACTTTGAATTGACAGGCAGAATTATTCCATATACACCCCATATAATCTGGTCTTTGATAAGTTTTTTCCATGAAAAAAGATAATGTAGTAAGAGAGTAACTGAGACAGCTTTACATTACTTGTATTCCAAAACATTTTGTGGTTTTGGATAACATAATCAATGGGGAATATTTACTATAAATGGATGATTTGTAAAAAAAATATAAAAATCATAACTGTAGTTTTAGTCATAGCAGTTAGGAAATGCAGGTAAATAAATTCTTAAATCCTAAATAATTTATTTTTTTTTAATTAGATTTTGTGGGAATTTGAAAAATAAAGAAGCACATCCCTAGGTTTCCATTATTGGTCACTGCTTCAGCCTGAGTATCAGGTTAGAAGGGCTCTTAGTCCCTTGATTGATTCATCCCCTTATAAGGTCTTTAAAAAGCAGTTTAAAAAAATTTTTTTTCTCTTTTATGAAATACTAAATCGATTTCACTTTGCAAGGAAGTAGCCACTCTTTCAGTATAGAAACACTTGGGAGGTATAACAATGCTCTAGTATAAAGAAGACTTAGTTATAAACTTATGTTGTAAATACCTGGACTCATTTTCTAGAGTGTCTTTTGCTCTTACACAATAAAGATAATCTAACTGCAATTATACAATAAAGATAATGGATATTCTCAGTGCATCTGAAATGCATTCATTTTTGAACTTGCATGTTCAAAGTCTCCTGTATTATTACGCTGTAAATTTGACTGCAGAAGGAATGAAACATTTTCTTATGTGTGTCACTACTGTATTTCTTTTTCCTGATTGCAAGAATCCTGAAACATTCTTTTAATGTCTGGAGGAGTTCAAAGATTAAGATAAAGTAATCATGCATGATGTGCTTTGAAATTTGGTTAAGTAAAATTAACATCGAGTTATTTATTTTTTACGATGGTGTTGATGTATTTGCCATCCTAGGATTTACAAAAAATAGCCTACTTCTGCAGTTTTAATTAAATGTGACTGGCTTAAAATGTGAAAGTGGTAAACAGGAATTACAAATTGTTGTTTGCCTGAGGATGGGATTTAGAACTTGTCACTTAGAGACACATTCTTAACTTTAGCTTGGCTGTTTCAATACATAGAATATGAATTAAACCCAGAAAAGATACTCAGCCACTTGTGGACTCATGGAGAGGAATAAATATTGAAGGACACATAGTAAAAAATTTTGACAAGTATTACAACCTTTGCAGTCTATCAGGGTCTTGCTTATAAAACCAGAGGTGGTGTCTGTACACCAGTTTCCATTGTGCAGACATCCAGCCCTGCTAATGGAACACTGGCTATCATATTAACATGGTCAGACAGCTCTGCATTAGAAATGACTCACAAACCTTGTGGTAATGGGGTTTGCTTGCCAGAAGTGGGGGTCCATCTCACTGGTAAAGCAAGAAGGACACTGTGCCATGGCTGACCTGCTGCTCAGCTTTGTGGTGGATGCTGTCCTTGTTAGTTCATCTGTTAAGGACCTCATTTTTGTAACTGCAGATACTGAGAAGATTTTATTCATTGTCTGCTAGACCTTCCTGCGTGTCTCCTTCAGCAGTGAGAGCTGTGGTCTCATGTGGGTCTCAGCATATCAGGTGTTCCACCTCGAGCTGTGCCCAGGTATTGCAGATGACTGATGGCTTCAGAGATGTGTGAATATATTTGAAACTAAAAAACCTGTCTGCAAGTTGGTGTTTGTAGATAACTGCTGCTGGCAAAGTATATACTCCAGGAAAGAGAAGGAAAGAAAGGTGCAATATTTCTTGCAATCTCGTGCCTGAGAACTGTGTGGTACCACCATTTCTTCCACCTGCCACATAAATATTTTTTTCTTCTTCATCAGTAGCAACCTGCAGCCTTTATTCTGCAAGGACAGATACAAATATGATTTACTTTGTTAGGGTCAGAGGGACTCCCCACAATGATCAACATTATGCTTGTACTTACAGGTCTGAGCAAGCAGGCACTTGCATGCTATTGAGGTGTTTAGTTCCTGCTTAGATAAGCAGCTATGCTTCTGTCAGTTCAGAGCAGTGAAAAAAATAACTGTGGAGTGTCCAGTATCTCCTATGCAGTGGCTACTGGAATGCTGTAAAAGTAGAAAACAGGCAGATATACTGTTGAAACATTGTCATGAAATCGGAGACTTTTGTTTACAATTTGCCCTATCTTCCGATTTTTTTTTTTTAAATCTTTGATTTTGCCTCTCTTTCCTTTTTAAAGTTCTGGTTTCTTGGTAGCTGTCTAGTCAAATTCCTATATTTATAAGTGTTGCTACCATAAACATTTAAAACTTCATAAAAAATAGGATTTTTTTTCAGGAAACACTACTAAGGTTGCTTTTTTGGTTTGCTTGTTTTTGTTTCTGAGTACATAGTTGATTTTTACATGTTTCTTCTTCAAAAACTTGTAAATTTAAATTATTTTGAATGATCCTTAATATTCTTGATGCATTTTAAATTTACTTCTTACATTTGCTGCTATTGCCTTTTGTAATTATGGTTTTTCTCCAAGAAGTGTAGTATGTAGTCTGACTTACACTTTCTCTACTTTACTCACTGTAAATGTAGCAGCGAAAAGCTGCTCTCATTATCTCATATCCCAAGCATATTAAGACCTTTCTCTTAATTGAATTCTAAATAACTATGCTACTGCAAAAGTTTCTGTCTCTCTTGGCTTTATATGTCATCTCAAAATATATTTGGAGAATCTCAATCAAGATTTCCTTCCTGGGTTTATTCTCTATACAACTTCACGGTGTTATTATTAAGATTAAAATTCTTTATCTGGGAAAAAAAAACTCACAACAAACCACAAGTAAAATTTGGAACATGAAAACACAAAAATTCACAAGTCCACTGCAAAAGCTTTACAGCATTTTACCTCCAAAATTTTAAAGCCAGATCGTCTCGTTGCTCAGCATTTATCAAATAAATAATGACCCAGCTACTGCTTCTCCATGCATTATTTTCTTGCCTGTAGTGTTGCCAGAATTCTTTGTGTGCTCTGGTTCCCTTTCTTGTGCAGTGTGTGAGCACTTGGGTCCAAGTAGAACTTTGTTCATTTATATATGAATATTCATTCTTTGAGTTAATATGGATTCTATGCTAATATTTATTGTTTCTTGTATTATTGTTCTACATGTAATCACAACCATATTTCTTACATTGATTTTGCCATCAGATATCCCCTAAACAGTTCAGGGGTATCTCATCCCAGAATAAGGTATAACATGCCAACTTTATAAATCTGGAAGTTTGAATTGTATGTGGTAGGTGTCATGACAGTCCACAGAACGTGAAGCTCTCTAAAATAAGCTTTCTGTCTATTATCTTCGGCTCCGAACTTTCTAGAAAAGATTTCCTCCTAAGTTTTCTTAATAGAGAAGGTCAATGACTTCCTGTATGCAGCCCATCTTTCTTCTTTTCTTTATTCTTCCTATTGTACTTATTGCTTCACTCCTGTTTTTCAAATAGTGCTGCAGTCAGAATGACTCATTGGCCAAGGACAGCTACTGCCTAATACTGCAAGAGCAAATGGGAAAAACAAAACCAAGAAAAAAAAATTCAATTTGTTTCCTAGCAGTGACACAAATCTTTAATAATGTTTTCATTGATTACACTTTCTTGCTCAGCGTTTACACTAACAGAAAAATTATTACAGTCTGTAATGCAGGACTAAGGCACTGATGAATGGTATACTGCATCTATCAGCTACTTAATTAGAAGTAATTATTCATAGACTTCCCCGATGAAAGACCTCATTATTACAATAATCATATCATGTAGGTTGTCAGTGTTTTCTGAAACACCTTGCCTAATGGAGCTGTGAAAATTGCTTGTGATTTTAGTCTAGGAAAAGCAAAGATTAGGAAGAAGCCCTGAAATGTGTTCTGGCGGAATTTCCCACTGCTCTGCATCGAGGCAGTGCAGCAGATTGCCCAGCCCGGTGCAGAACAATCCTCCACAGGGGCAAGGGGCCAGGATGTGCTGCTGCCCAAGCAGCCTCTGACAGAGGCTCTGCTCTGGGGAGGCTGTGGCAGGGTCTCAGGAAGCAGAATGCAGATATCTGGGAGAATGGGAGCAGGAGAGTGACAGCTCTGTCCTCAGGCAGACCTCTGCAGACTGCCTGGGGTGTCAGGCTGAAACCTCTCAGGAAGGTGGTGCTTCTTTGGAGAATGCCAGGTATTGACAAATGGTGTTAACTCACACCAGCAGATGTTAACCTGTGGGAGGCAGGAGGATGACAGCAAGGGTAACAGCTTCTTGGAGGGAGCTGGAGAGCCAAGGCTGTCTCATGGAGTGTGAGAGTCCTCTCAGTGAAAGCCATGAAATTTCTGGCACTGCACACTTTCCTTGCAGATCCAGATGAGACGCTGAGCTTATTAGAGCACCACTACCTTAATCAGCCCAGAACATCTTTCCTTTCTGATGTTACAACATCTGAGGCAGGAAAAACAGCATCTATTCTTGAGAATGAAGCTAAGTTTACCTAAGTGATTCTGTGGATTAACAAGAAACGTGGAGAAATATCTCAACCTGTCTAAGCAGTAAATGATCTGAACTGCTTTCTGCATTGAGATTGATGATGGCTGTCAAGTCAAGCTGCTGAAGTATCTCACTTAAACTTATTATTAGGGGTGAGGTCCATTAACTGTTCAGGCTGGGTTTCATCTGGAACTAACTTTAACTCTCTGGCACATATCCATAAATGTCTTGTAAGGACAAAGCCCTGCTGGCTGTGGTGGAGATTGCTAGATTGCAGCCTATGAGCTTAATGCTACTGGGGATGTGAAGGTGAGAGTTACTGTCACATGAAAATGCAAGTCAGAGAAATGTGGGAACAGAGGAAGAAAAGGAGAGACTTGGGAAAGAAGGGGAAATGGATCAACCCCCTTCCCTTGTTCTGCAAAGAATATAAGATATTTTGTGCAGTTAGCATTGCTCATCTAACAGAAAACATTTAAACAATTTCAAAGTTTTCTGTGAAGTTAGTATAATATAGCAGTGCCTAGAATAGCACACCATTATTAATTCCAAAATTGTTTCAAAGTTCTTCTTTTCCTCCCACTCCACACATTACATAGACACAGTTACTGTTATTTTTATGCTTAACTCCCAGTATATTTGAAAATGAACAATGAAGTATGCTCATATAATAGAATCAGGAAAAAAATACATACAGTATTGAATTCTGCTTCAGTTACACAGGTCTATAGCATGCCCCTTTTAGCTCTGGCCTTAAACTGGTTCAGCTGAAGGTGATAGCAGTCCTTTTGCTTTTTCAGTGTTTGAAAAAACAGAAATAAATTAACAAATTCCTACTGACTTGATTTCACCAAATATTGTGCAATCACAGGAGTAGCTGTAAAGCTGTAGAGTTTTGCCCAAGCCTGTCATCTTGTGAGGAGAAGCTGATCTTGCCCGGGAGTTCTTGGTGTGCTGTAGCTGCGAACCCTCGTGCGGCGGGCCGAGCACACTGCACGGCAGAGGGCAGCCTGAGAGCCTCACTGCGACTAAATTCACCCTGAGCAGATGTTGTGACCTGTCTCTGAAGGAAGGGTTGGCTGCCAGAGAACGGGAAGAAACTGCACAATCATTCCCGTGTTTCTGTCTGTGAGCTGGAATGGGGATGAGTTCAGCAGAATTTGACCTTGTGGGATTTTGTTTTCCCCAGGTGTTTGGGAATGGTTGTCTGAGGCAGAACAAATAACCAGTCAAAACAACTCTTAGCTTCACAGAAAAAGTATTTGTGCTTATGCCTGTGACTGAAATTAAATTCACTTACCATGAGTCAAATATGAGTCATGATGAATAGAAGCATAATTTACAATTGTCTTGTGATTATTTGCTCTTCTGAAACTCCTGTGTATAGGCTTGGCAATTTTTTCCTAGTGTGTAAATATATTTTAACCTGTAATTATACTTCTGAACTACTTTTGTTTTGTTTTGTTTTAGTCTATGTGATATAATCTTCAGTACTTTTGTTCTACAATGCTTCATAACTCAACATTTGTACTGCCATAAAACAATCTAGGTCTGTTGTGAGGGATCAAGGCACAGTTTTGGCCTAAACTAGGATGGGGCTGAGTATTGTAATAATAAGATTATAAAATACTTCAGTTACCACTTGGCATACAAGTGTATTCGATTTCACAATGTACATTTCTTCTTAAGGAACTGGAAAATCAATACAGGCATATCTATGTCAGGAAACAAAGGTGGGTCAAAGCTAACATGACCAACAGGCATGGGGGGATAAGAGGACAAAGCTGATATTTTGGGCTGTTGTTTTACATAATCATAGAATTCATAGAAAGTTAAGGGGTTGGATGGGACCTTAAAGAACATCCAGTCCCAGCCTCTCTGCCATGGACAGGGACACCTCCCACTACACCAGGTTGCTCAAAGTCTTATCCAACCTGTCCTTGAACACTGCCAGGGTTGGAATGTCTGCAGCCTCCCTGGGCAACCTGTTCCAGTGCCTCATCATCTTCACAGTATAGAATTTCTTCCTTATATCTAACCTAAATTTCTCTTTCAAATAGTACCCATTACTCCTTGTCCTATCACTACAAAATGAAATGAATATTATTGTCACTAAGGAGACATCTGTGTTGACATTCTTAATGCAGGACAATGGCACTCTTAGTTAACTCTCAGTAAGTAACATTCAGTTGGATAAATTCCATCTTTTCCTCCCTAGAAATTTCCTTTATTAAGGAATTTGGTTTTTACTGACAAATATCTGATTTAAAATGTGTCTGACTAGTTAAATTGAGTCTCAATGAAATGCAATATTTCCAAATTTCATACTGTTCCAGGACTGGTGATCACCCTGCTGTTTTTTCACAACATGATAATGTAATGGTGATAAACACAGTCTGTGAATGAGGTGACAGTACAGTTTTATTAAATCATAGGTCAGTGCTCACTGATTGGGGCCATGTGGTCATTTCTTGTCACATCCTCTTTATATCATAGGGCATTATCTTACTACCATCTCCTGGTCAAAGCCCAGTAATTTGGATGTTCCTGAAAAGTCTCCAACTTGATTTCAGGACGTTTACATGCATTTGGCTTCAGTTTCTCCTATTTCATGGTGTCTGAATCGAGCTGGACACAAAATTGTCACATCTAAATAACATGAAGCTGGGCCTGGTTAGAGATCCCTGGGCTGGTTCTGAGCAAGCTGGCTTTGCTCTCTCTGTAGGGCAGCCTTATGCTGAAGCATACAGGAAGAGATGACACATGGAGCAAATAACCCTTGTCTTTCAGCTGGCCTTGTTTGCACTGGGCTGCTGTTTTTCCCACTGCTAGCTGGACAAACAAACATGGGCTAATGCCATGGCCAGGGCTGCAGCATGGCCACATTTTTCTGCTTGGGTATTTTCTCCAGTCATGAATAATTTCTTTCACTCTTGCCTGCGTTGGAAACAAGCATGCAATGCATACAAGCACGCACCTGAACTTTGTTAACCATATTCTAGCACCAGGTTTATTGCTACTGGATCCACTAGCTCTTTTCCCAAAAATCTAGATGAATTTCTGAATCTAGTGTTACTCAGAGATATTTTTCAGATTCAGATTTTTTACTACTTTTCTGATTCATATGTTTTGGCTGAATAGGTTGCATTCATTGTATTTAGATGTGAAAAGCTACATTTTGCAAAGTTGATCTGTGATTTTGAGATTTGGCTTCCACACAAACCCTGTCATGCCCCTTGCCCATTTGTTAGCTCTTTCTTGGTCTTTTTAATATGCACCTTATTGATACTGTGTAATACTGATTTCTAGTCATATTTTGACGTGTTGCAGTACATCAAATACCTTGTAGAGCTGTGTGGATTACATCTGCTTAGTTATTTTTAATCATCAAAGCTTATGCTCTTAAGAAATGCAATTAGATTTGTTTGACAAAGCTGATGTATTTCCCACATACCATGTTGACTGACTGACTGATTCCCGCAATTCTTAATCAATTAAATCATGTAAATTTCCTCCTTGAATCCATCTCGGAGTGAGGTCGTGCAAAATTATGCTCTTTTTGAATCCTTTTCTTTTTCTGTTTTGCAAACACTTCTTACCAAGCAAGCCATAATAGTCAGGACATTTGTATACAGCAGCTGGGCAGTTGAAAATGCATTAATTAGTATATTATAGCAGTGACACTTGTTATTTATTATGCCATCATCAGAAAACACAATTAAGTTATTGCAGAGTTGCCATGGTTTCCAAAGGAGATACAGTGCAGACTAATTACCTCAAGATGCCAGATGGTGCTGAATAATTCCTGAGCAAATGCCTCATCACCTCTGCCTCTCCATGTTTGTATAGTAAACAAAACATGAATAAAATGGAGGCTGAGATTGTAGTGATTTCCCTTTATAGGTCTCCACAGGTTTGTGTTTGCCCTGAGCATATTTGCATTCTTCAGACTATATTGTTTAAATTTCTCCCATCTGTGCAAATATCCTAATGAATGAACTGCAAAAAAGCATGTAAGAAAACTCTGCTGCTGGACATCTTGACTTCAAATGTTTCATCTGCACTACACCTGCAGTTTCTGTATTGTCTGCCACATCTATCCCAAGAATCTGCCAGATAGAAAGATACTTTATCCTGCCCACAGGGCAAGTGTCTCTAGGAGACACTTTAAGCACAATCTACACCCAGGATTTCCATTTAGCCTAAAAACTTTGCAGACCATGGGGATATTCTGCACTGCAGCAATGCAGATGAACATCATTTGTACTGTAAGCCTATAGGGTGCTCCACATAGCAATGCACCTGCAATCATTGGGAATAAAAAGCTTTAGAAAGCTTAAAGACATTTGAGGCCACTCAGTCTTATAGACAAGATTTTTTCTAGATCTGTGCCTGATCCCATGATCTTTTATCTTCCAGTAATCATAGTTTAATTGGGTATCTGCAAAACCCTCCATTATACAACCTGAGAGGCAGATAACAAGCTGAGCTCCAGGTCTGCACATGGAGTGAGTAGCAAACTATAACTTTGCCATCACAGGATGCAATGAACTGTAAGGCCACAAAGAAAAGTCTTTGAGATAGTGTGTCAGGGAGACATAGGCCACAGTACAAAACTTCTGGCTGTCTATAATGTCAGTGTGCATAACCTGAAACATAAGGTCAATACAATAAATAGGTCAGGCTTTGGGCAAAGGCTTTTGAGCCCTACTTCTGCTACCATTATCATAGGACTGCAAGCACATGGCCATAAGAAACAGCCTTTTAATTATGTATATTTAGTATATATTCAGAGTTTAAATTCAGATTTGCAGTGTGGTTGGTCTAGGAAAACAGCCATGGAAAATCATAACAGCAAGTGTTTCCCCTCCAAATTCAGAGCTTACCCACACAGAGATTGCTTAGGCTTTTTCAGATATTTCCACTTATCTAACTGATATTTCACTTCTAAAAATCTTCATGGGGCTTGGTTTTCTCTGAGCTGGTGCAGGCTGTTGGGACTCTGTGTTCTTTTAGCTGCTCTGCAGGGTTTCAGTGATTCCTGCAGTGGGGACTGTCATGGGCACAGCTAGCAGAGGCAGCTGCAGACATGGCAGTATGTCTGGGTTCTGCTTAGGGAGCTCGTGCACCTTCTGTGACAAGATCCAGGATCAGTGATCAATGGCTGTGAAACCTCTGAGAAACTTAAGGCTTTTTACCTGCTGCTGTCAGGTAAGGATGAGGTAAGAGGAGATAAACAAGTGCAAAGTGTCCACACCTAGTCCTAAGGTGAGTGCAACCTCTGGAGAAGTGAAAGGATGGAAGCTGGTGACTTCTAGCACCAGAGGAAGGGTCCTACACTATCTAGGGGCTTACAAGCACAAGACAGGTCCACTACACTCAAAGGTGAAGAGGAGCCAGATATGCCCTCAAGCAAAAGATCTGGTCCACCTCTGGTCCATAAGGAAGAGTTTGATCAAAGGAAAGGAGACACAAGAGTGGCAAAAGGTGGTTCTGGAAATAGAATAAATTGAAATAAAGAGTGTTATCCGGTAAGGAACACAGGAGGGGGTGAATTTTCTGATGCCAGGAGCAAAGACATCTACAATCAGTGAAGCTGACTTGTAAACTGAGATCTTGGCCCATCTTCTGGGATGCTGGAGGGAGCTCTCCTAGAGAGCCCACAGAGCTTTCCACCACGTCTGTGTCTGGAAGACTTGGTGTGGGGTATGGTAAAGACAGATGGACTTGCAGCCATGTACTAAGTAGTGGTGGGAGGAAAGGGGGTGATAGAGCTTTAATTCAATAGTAGTTGTGTGTGTTTCATAATACTTGAGTGAGATAGCTTTGTCATTTTATGCAATAATTATCCAGTATTATGCAGCTAAATCAGTAATACTGATGTGCCTATTATTTAATTATATTATTAGGCAATTACTTTCTTAGTAGTGTATTGCTAAATCAGTAAATGATTAATCATTATTCCAATATTATATATTTCAAGCCTGCAATTTAGAGAGTCTTAGATCCATGAAGCATTAGTGTCCAAAGGAAAACATACCTAAATCAGCAAAGATGGAAATATCAACACTTACTTTGCAGTGTTGGACTTTAAGTACAAAATGACTCTCTGTCTTGTCAGATTGTTTGAATATTTAAACAAGAAATTAGTTTAATCAATGAGCATTGCAATCATTGCCTCAGTTCAAGCTACATTTGTAAATGTAATTTAATTTTTTATTCCTGCATAAATTTTGTTTTGTTCTTGATTTCAGCAAATGAAGCAATAATTGAAATGCCCAGATCAAATGAAATATTGCACTTTTTTCCTTAAAATATTAGATTCTTAGGAACCCTGGAGGCAGATAACTTTCTCAGGTCAAACTGTAAAAAAAGGACTGTTAAAGTATGTTAAAGTATCAGCCAATTCAATAGGAATACATATGTTTCCCAAGATAACACATGAAGCTCCACAGTTAGTTCAAGGATAATACATATAATTCTGGTGTAATAAAATTACTTTATTACAGGAGCCAGAGAGGTATGAAATCACTTCTTGCATTACACCATCTATTGATCATGAAACAGCAAATTGCATAGTTTGATAATTTGGTGGGGAATGACTTGGCTGTAATCTATCTTCTTCCAGTCAGAAGAACTATGCATTTCTTGTATATAGCTAATAAAGCAGGACTTACTGAAAATAAATACTTATATTGCTGAAAGCTTGCACTCTAGATATTCTAAGTAATAATTTTATTTTACTATAGAAAGTAGTGTAGAAATTCTCTCTTCCAGGAAAGGATCAGCAAAAGAGATCAGAAATAAGCAGGCAGAGCAGCAAGGCTTGAGTGACAGGGAAGCACATGAGCAGGGGATCAGATCAGTGGAGGAAAAAAAGGACTGTGAAAACTTAGCTCAATATGCAAATTTTTTCTGCTCTGACTACTCTATTTGCCAGGAATTTTGAATATGATTTAAAGGCTTTCAGGGAATTTTCCATAATAAAATATTTGCTTCTAATGAAATCATTGCATATGAAACAAATGGAAATTATTATACCAATTAATATCTTTCTCACTCTGCCTTGTTTTCTTGTTAATAGTGCCTGAAAGTTAGAGAAAAATGTTTCAAGCTGAGAGAAGTTTGGACAAAGGAAGGTAGAAGGACTTCAAAACTGACACTGAAACACACATACAAATAGTTTGTTTTATTGAAGAACACTTGGCAAAGAAGTTGTGATATACATGAGAAATACATCAATATGTGTTTGTTAAAAATGAAGGATCATCAACATTATTAATTTACTGTAAGGTAAAGTGAGACTCGACTCCAGCTGATGGCACCAAATTCAATTACTGTGCACCAAGGAAACCTACAAGCTCTAGAAACCTGTCATCTCCTGTGCTGTTACTGCAGTCTTATGGAGTAAGGGCTACAACTGTGCATCAACAGAGAGGAAACAATCTTAGTTTTCTTTCAAAAAGAAAAATAACAAGACGCATTCATGCATTTCATTCCAGTCCTCATTTGTGTCCACATCTACTGCAGTTGTAGTCACATAAAACCAAAACGGGGATTTAAACTTCATATTTATTCAAATCAGTTATTTATCAGCATACACCAGCATTTTACAGCACGTATGTATTTTCAGTAATCCAATCATGGTACTCTTGTAAGTTGTGTCCTCACGCTACATGCTGAATTTTATCCCAGAATGAACATTTTTTCAGGCCTATGAATGATATCAAATGACAGGTAGTAAGTCCTAAGAAACAGAAATATATGTAGCCAAGAGTGGACAAATTTCTAATGTGTTCAGATACAGTGTTTGCTTAAAGTATTCCTTGTATAATTGTAGGCATAATACATATAAAAATTGACATCCTTGCCTATCAGGAAAGGAATCAATCCCTATTATGTGAACAAATAATGGTAATACAGAGCCCATAAAAGCATGGAAAGGCATTCTGTGAGAATTTATTTATTTTTGCTCCAGATTTGACAACTAGTATTTTTTAAAAATCAGTATTTTAACAAAATCTTTAGGCAAATACATTGATAAATCTGTAGCTGAGATTTCTGCTCTTAGTGTTCCTGACAGGAACTTTATCCCATTTGCTCATGCAAATTATAGCTTAGTTCCCTCTGTGTTGCCCTTCGCTGTCAAGCTGCTGAAGGGAGAAAGAGCCCCCACTTCACCACTTGATCCTCTCTTGACTCAGGGAGGCTTTAACCCTTAACAATGCCTTACTGTGTGCCTGTGATATTTTTAAAGGAAAGAGGGACTGAAACCACAAAAATTAAATTTGACAGGTGGTCTAGAGTTCAACTTTTTCATCAAGAAAGCCTGGTCCAGCCATGTGAGCACTAACAGCGGGCCGGGTCAGGTACATGCTGTACAGTATCACCTTTGAGCTGCTCAGGAACTCCATCTCCTACTATGAGATTTAGGTCTATCCAGGAAGACTGAAGTGCCTGAGCATCACTGAGGGCCTGGGAAATGGTGTAGAAGCCATGATTGCTTCAAAGATCAGAGTGCTTCTTGCATGAGCTGCTGGCGTGCATACCGCATTCACACAACCTTCTCCACTCTCCTCTCCCTCTGCAGCAGGCAACGTGAGCATCTCTCTGAGAAAGATCTGTGTTGACCTGGGCTGTAATTAAAAATCAAAATGCTATCACTAAAATGCCAGGCAAGACAGTAAAGGACAAATGAACTATAGATGGCTCTGTATCCAGCTTCTGTAAAGAATTTCACCCCTGAGGTCCCTCCTCATCTGGAGTCCTCCCAACAGCAAGAGGTGGGAACTTGCTATCCAGCTGTTCCCTGAGTAAGCAATGGGGATAGCTGACGAATACTTTTGCATCAGATTGTGAAGATATTCTAAAATAAGGCTAGGTGCTTGTCCATTGCAGTAATATGGACCAGGCAAGAATTGAGAGTAGATTATCAGATGCTGAGTGTTGAAATCTCACTGAAAAGAGTAATTATTGTTGTTTGAGTTAATGGCTATATCTTTTGCTAGCCTGTCCTTACATAGTAGACTATATTGTGACATGCAAGGTGCTGTATGCATCCTTTTGCAACTCAACCTAAGAGACCTGTTTTGGCAATCCCTGCAATTTTGTATCACAATGACTGGTGATCTTCAGCACAAGCTGAAAAATGTCGTTACTCAAAACCTAACTGGCCATGATCATGAGCAACTGTAAAACTGCTGAAGCAAAAGGATTGCATGGAGATCTTGGCTTCTCTGAAAAAATGTGATGGTTCTCTGTGGTGCATGGAAAGGTTTGAAAATAACAAATTAGTTCAAGATCAAAGAGAAAAGAAATATGCACATTTTTAAATTGTACAATATTTACCCACTCTGAAGATTTTAGGGGACCTGACTCAGTATTTTTGAACATGGAAATGCCGTTGATAACTAAGATTCGTTTGTGTCACTCACTGTGTCATCCTTAAATAATTCAATCTCTGTGCTAGAGATAAGCCACCAAAATGCTTCACCTTTTAGAAAAGAATCGTCACCTGCCCAGCTGATTTAGCTTTCATCTGGGTTATTTTTGCTGAAAATAAACAAAGCCTGCTGCAGAAAAATGAGAAACTCTCCTTCAAAATGTAAGAGACAGAAAGATTTGTGGCAGTAAGTTTCACAAATTACTTGGTTTGGAATTGAAGTCCCAGTGAAAGGAGATTTTCGGATCCAATAAATGCATGTCTTTGGAGACCACAATAAAGGCATTCTAGTGACAGAGCATGTCTATGAAAATTCACTGCAGTATCAGACATCCCAGGTGCCTATTTTATCAGGAATCATTATTCTGCTCAGTGTTCCAGGGACAGTTCTGGACAATGAAATAGCTTTTGCATTCAGAGAGGTGACATTTAGTCACCAGGCATTTAACTGCCAGGCATAAAGGCCACTGCTTGTGAGCAGTGTTTGTTTGAGACCTGTGTGGTTAACTGGAGGCTAAGGGTAAACTTTAAAATTAAATGTGCTGCACCTCAGTCAATATCTTGAGCTCAACATCATTGATGGAGGGTGAGGAGGCAGTCTGAGTTCCTGCTGAGCTTAGAATTAGGACTGCCACAAAACCTCACCAAAAATTTGGTTTGGAATTGTGCCTTTGAGAATACTTACTTCAAATGTAAAAACCCAGCAAAATGAGAGTGTGCCTTTGAATTTGCCTGTGATGAATACATATCACAAAAGAAATAGTCATTTTTATATGTATGTTCAGCTGAAGGCTGCATCCTTTGGGAACTGATATAATTCAGCTCCGTGGAGCAAAGAAATAAGAAATAGCAAGTTAACAGTTAGAGTAAAACTAATAAATGCAAAACAATTCAATGCAAAGCAAAAAGCCCCTCCAAAAGCTATTCTAACCAGAAAACCACTTATAAATGAAGGAATCTCACAATCACAGAAAGAATCTCACAACTAAAAGGTGGAATAGCAATGTGATCAGAATAATGCTATGGGTTTGGATAGACTGAAAAACTTGTACAGGCAGGCTCAGGATACAGCCCTCAGAAAAGCCTTCTGGAAACAGTGCTGAATGCTGTCACTGTCTCTCAGCAGTGACAAATCAAGGTGGAGCTAGAAAGAGAGAGATTCTGAGGGGAAAAAGCTATTTCTTTTGTTTCGAAATAGTTTAAGATAAATCAGAAAAAAAAGAGATTTAGCATACAAAGCCTTTCAGCAAGTGAGTCATTATTTGTAAAGATTTGACCAGGAAGCCTACAGAAAAATTCACATGCAACTTAGTATTTAGTGGAGGAGAAAGAACTACAGTTTTCCTTCAGTTTCTTTGCCACTTTTTTCACCTCTTGGATCCTATTTTGGGTTGCAAGTATAAGAAATCAGACTGATGCTGCACCAGAGGCTCCTGAGATTTTAAGACCCAGAGACCATTCTGACACTGAGAATTCATGTGGAGTTACACTGTCTTCCCCTTTCATTTGCAGTCTGGTTAATGAGCCTGTAAATTGAATTAACTCAGCTGAAGTGCCCAAAATCCAAGCTGAAATGAAAAGAAAACAAGATAAGAGTAGTGTATGGCAGCTATACTTGGTACCTGTGGCTTCCTGAGGAATGTAGTAAGACTGAAATAATAATAATAGTAATAACAATAATAACAATAACAACAACAACAATAATAATAGTAATAATAATAATAACAATGAAAGAATATGTGACCGAAGAGATATTATACATTATATTGTACAAAGCAACCTATTAAACAGTGTTCAAATACCGGAGTGCTGGGTACTCAATCCGTGAGTCAGTGTTTCCCAGTTCTAAAGAGCAGTCTCTAAAGATATTAAGGGTAGCTGAAGGGGAAGACTTCATATTTTAATTTTTTTCCTGGTGCTATGGTATGTGCATATCCTTTTGGACAATGTTTGGCATCTCTTTTTTTAAATAGCAAACGAATGGCCCAGGGAAGTGACTGCAAACTGGAATCGTAAATAACTAGATTTATGATAGCAACAGTGCACTGAAGTGTGGGGAAAAAGCTGGCTCTCACTGCATCATTTGTTCCCAATGGTTTTGAAACAATCAGTGCCAGAAGAAAAAGCCTGTAATCTGTCCTTCCAAGCTTTTCCTTCCTCTATAGATCAGAAAGTACCTGTTTCTCTGCTGGCAAACAGAAAAGGAAGGTCTCCCTCCTCTGTAGTTGGTGCCTCTCCATCCCCCTGCACCTGCCTGGGGCTGCTGTGTGCCAGTGTCACCCAGAGCCTGGCTCTGACAGAGCCTGGCATCCCTGTGCCAGTGGCTCAGTCACTGCCCAGCCTGCTCATCTGCACTGGCTGCCCTCGGGATTGCTGTTGGTAGAAGGCAGTGATTTCACCCACCTTCAGAGAGCTTTCATCAGGCAGTCCAGACAAGCATTTGCTGACACTGTTTCCCCCCACAGTAAGGGTTTCTCTGAGTCAGACTGAGTGAGGTGATTCCCATTTGTTTGCCGAGATAACAGAGCCCAAGGGACTTAATGAATCACCCCTCTTGCAATTACCTCAGCCAGTAAACAGACCAATACCCTCTATTTGGTCTATCTCTGTTTGCCTCTAGACTCAGTAATGGTTCACTCCCAGGTGGAAAAGTCAAAGCAGTCTCACCTCTTCTGTGTCCATGAATGGTTCTTCTGCCTCCAGGTGTCATAAAAATTTACCTTTGGGAAGCCATGGCTGTTAAATTCTCCCCAGAGGCACAGAAGAGAAGGCTGATATATTTCTGATATCCTGAAGGCTGTATGAAATGCCATCTAGGATTGAATATATTTATATATACATAAATATTTCTGTCACAAAAAATGATATCCACCTTAAATTAAAAACAGTACAGCAATTCAGGGATTGGATGACATTTCTTATCAGCTGATGGCTGTATGGGGAATCATGGTGTATGCAAATTATCTTCTTTATACAGGAGTCAATCTGATGTTATGCTCAACAACAGCTTTTGGAAGAAACCCAACTTCACAAGATTTTGGAGCCTTATCTCAGCTGAAAAGACTGAAGACAGAGAACAAACACACAGAGATTTATCAAGTTTTGAGTGAAAGAGACCTGCAGCAAGAATACTAGAGGTGACATCAGCTAGCAATAATGGAACTAAATGAAAGTCCTTTATCCCATTTTTCATCACTTTTATTCCTGGGTATGAAATGAGACCGAAACTACATTATTATATATCATTATTGCTAGAGTATCTTCTTTCTACTATCACAATAATGATGTGGTTTTCTGGGGAGAAAAAAATGACAGGAAGAAAGCCTTAAATATATTTTTTCTCCTGTGAAAGCCATAGATGACTAGTAGTCCTGCTTTTGGCTCAAAAATGAATGTTAAAAGTAGTACATAGTGGAATATTTGAGGAGGGCATGCAAGATATGTGCTTCAAGTCAGATTGAGGGTTATGGTAGACATTTGCATGCTCAGCAGCAGAATTTTCTGTCCTTTTAAGATCCTGTTTCTAAAATTATTAGAGAGATGTCTCTGCCCAAATTAAGGTGCAAATGAGACCATATACCAAAGTCAATAGCGGGGATTTTAATTTAACAGTAAATGTGAGGTAGAGAGAGAAAAAGAAATAGGAAAAGAGAGACTCTGTGGGTCCTGACATGTTCTGTTTGTTCCCTTCTTCTGGTCTTAGTGGTGAGGGTCCAAGTATTGTCAAAATGCTGGGCTCTGTCTTGATGAAGAGGGCCCAAGAAACACAGAGCCCACTGGGTTTATCTTCTCTCAGGTTCAGGTGGGAAGGCCCAGGTACCTCCCTGAGGTGGGGAGTTTCACACTGAATGTTACTTTGGATAACAGGAGACTTCAGAAGGGTTTGATGGTTTATGGCACCTTTTAAGACATTACAGCTGCCTCTCACATCAGTGAAGCTGGGTCAGTCATGGCCCATTACAGCCCATCAGCAGGGGTGAGCACCTTCAGGGTAGCGTGGATGTCCTGGCGCTTTCCTGAAGGGGAGTTTTCACACCATGTATATGTGTATGAGTGTATGTGTGTGTGTATGTATATGTATATATACGTGTGTGTGTGCCTATCTGTGGGACTTTTCAGCCATTATGTCAGGGAGGACACTGGAGTGATGGAAAGCACTCTCCCACCCCACAGGGTTTCCCTCTGGTCAGCCTTCTCCCTTACCTTGTTCAAAGCTCAGCCATACCCTCCAGCCGAGGTGTTCTTCGTGCCCTCTGCATCTGAGCTGTTAAATGGTCGATTGTTTCACTCATTAAACATTAACAGTCCAGTCTCTCATGAGTCTGCAAGCAGTAATTACCACAGAAGAATAAATCTGACCCAAAAAAGGGCTGCTTGCATGTTGTTTCCATTGATTCCCTCAGAGTGAAAACCCCAAAATAACTTTTGCCCATCCAAAAAATCTGGTTGGATATAAACCAACCTTAAAAACATTTCTATAACCTAAGATTAAAATTTAAGACAACATAAGCCTACTCACAGTACTTATAAGTCCTTTTCATTTCTCTATAAGTATCTCTGAGTAATTCAATTAAAGCTAGATAATTAAACTTGCCTCCAAGGAACATTTGGGAGATATGTTTAAAAAAGGCTACTCAATGAAGTTTACAGCTCAGCAATAGAGCTCAGAGGCTGTTTAACAGAACCTGACAATGTTTGTGGGGAAGACCACCACCTTCAAAATTTAACAATACAGCATTCAATTATCTACTTGGAGTTTGTCCAAAATGTTGACAGCAACATGTAGGCCTAACATCTACCTTATAAAACGAGCTATAAGGATTTTGTGTGTCTGAGATGTGCATGTATTTATGAGTCAAAAGATGACAGAAGTTTGATAAAATTCAAAATTTTATTTAGGTGATACTACCCAGACAAGTTATCCATAAATATGGATAACCTGGAAAGCGTACTTGTGGTACTTAATAAATGGTTATGAATCACATGAGAAAGAGCAGCACTAAACTGAATTTCACCACAGTGTTAGTCCTTTCCAATGTAACAGAATGCCAATGTAATAAATCCTTTTATTCCTTATACTTGTCTTATTTATATTTTTCAACCAGCCAAACACAGAAAGATGGCCTATATCTCTAGTGGGAGATAAGAGAAATAGATGTATGAGGAATTTCAGGACAGGGTTCAGGTATGTCTGCTGTTGCTGCAACTGTTTCATGTGGAGCTCTGAGAATGACAATGTCTCTCTGAAGATTTCATGCTGACTTTTTCATCTTTGTTCTCAGTGAGGAGGGGCTGTTTGCAGTGCTTGAAAATGAGACATGAAAACTGTCTTTAGTAATTTTCCTTTACAGGCAAAGAGATATCTCTTTTTAAAGTTCCTAGTTGTTCCTTAGTCATTGAAACAATGATAAATGCAGTATAGATACAGGAAGGGATATTCCTAGAAAATCAGCAGTTCCTGCAGCAGGTTCTTCTTCCAAAGCTTTGGTATTTGGATTGAGTCATGTGATGGAGAAGTGGAATCAGATTTCAGGTATCAGATTTCAGGTATGAGATTTCAAACAAAGCTGTAGTAAACTAACCAAAAAATATGGGAAGACATTTTCCCATTTAGGAAATTTAAGAAGAACTTACAAGGACTGCGTACAAATATTTGATCTGCTATTATCTTATAATCTCAACTGTTTTCTTTCACAAAACAGGCCTACCTATAGTTTACAGTGTAAACGCCGGTGAATCCAAGCTCAGAGGAGTTCAGGCAGAGCCACTGGAATCATAAGACAGAAAATAACTTTTTTGTCTTTTTATTTTTTGAATGGTTTCTCCACAGCCTACCAACCCTTTAGCTGACCCTCAGATGTGTTCTGTGCTGGATTCTGGCAGAATCCAGAGCTCCTTCCCTGGGATTTGCTTGTCAGTAGGGTGGTGGATTGGTGGAAAGGTGCACATTGTGTACTTAATCCTACCCCCAGGCAAGATGTCTTGACTGCCCCAGAAACTGGTGGTGTTACTTGGGTGGGTGAAACCAAATGTATGTTTTAATATCTGGACTGTGTCTCACATGAAGGAACAGACTGCCTGAGCTATTACATTTTATGGTATACTTTTTTTTTCTCTGCTGAATTGAAGATTTTTTCCCCTGATGCTTCTTATCTATACAACAACAATTTTTTTTTCACAACAAAATTGTTCTTTCCTCTACAAATTGCTGCTCTAATGGAAATATTTTTCTGTCATTATTTTTTCCTGTTCAACTAGAACACAGGAGAAGATATAACAGAGCTCTGAATGGAGCTCAGCATTGGAGTTCAGTCTTAATCTAGACTGTAAAATTTGTGTTCACCAAAAACTTTGGCATCTAGCTACAGGCTAGAGCTTCTGGAGAGACAGCTAAGATTTACACATATGTTAGGGTGACCACTTACATGACTAGAGAAAGAAAGAGCAACAAACAATTAATTTTTATACCAGCTACGTAAGGGAAGTAATAAAAAATAGTGCTTGTTATCAGCTATCTGACATGGATCAAACTTTCCAGCCACTATTCTTATTACTACAGTCAGTAGGCTGTAAGTGTTTTCCAGGCCCTCCCAAAGGAAAACTGGTCTTTGCCTTGCATGACTCAGATAAAATGTAACACATTTAAGAGATGACCTTTTGCTTTGTCCAGAATAAAGAAATAAAAGTCTTGAAGTGCCATGTAATGACAGAAGCTTTTCATGTTCTGCTGCTTCTGTGTTTAGCTCAGCAGCTTGACTCCTATGGGAACCTACTGTGGGAAAAGTAGAAATGGATGAACTGTTGAAATGGCTGTGAATTTCAAGTCCAGGATAATAATTTATTGCATTTCCAAATACAGTGTAGAGCATTTCTCCCTAAGGATTTTGGAAATGGAGGCATTCTACTCACCCTGGCAGAAAGGGTAGCAGAAAGTTTCCATAAGTCTCCCTACATCCTTGTGCACTTGAGTGCATGGCCTAGACACAGGTCTTGATTTCCTCATTCACTTAATTCCTTCATTATATAAATTGAACAAACAATGCACCCAATTCACTAATGTAAACAGAAATATAGACACAGAAACCTTGACATTCTGTCTAACAACATGAATATGAATAATTAGGCATTATAATAGCAACACTATGCTTGTTTTGTTGTCTGTATTATTTCCATTTAGCAGCTGCTACACCTGACAAACAACTGCCAGATGCAAGAGTTCCCTGATGGGGACCTGAACGTGCTCTGTGTGTCCTCATGAACTTTACTACAGTTAAAATGTTATTATGGACCTGCAGAAAAGTAGACAGATGTTTTGCCAACTTAGCAAATGGGAATATTCCTTCTCTGAGCAAGTGGGAAATGCATTAAATCTGTCTCAGATAGAAACAGTTTGGTTAGCATTCACTGTTCAAATCCTCTGCTTTTGTAATCCCTAAAGTGTAGAGCATGTTGTTCACACACTTTACTTGTAGCAAAATAAACAACCTCAGCTTACCACACACGCTTTTACAAACCAAAATACCTCCTCCCCAACAACAGGTGGGAAATCCAGGTCTTTTGAATATCTCTGTCCTTATGATTACTCAGCCAATTTTGTATTAAGAATTAGAGATTACAGAATATGCTTCTGATTACTACCAGTGTAATAGAGTTGGAGGCAGTTGCAAAAAGTCTTTTGTAGAGTGAAAAAAAAAATTATTATCACAAGACATGTCACTGTGAATTCATACCATCTGTCTAATGATGGATGAATGACACCAGTGTGGATGGTATCAAGTCAGCCTACAGACTGTCTATATATACTTAATAACCTGCAAATACATCACACAAAATGGCCCTGCACACACCATGCACCAAAACAGAGCATGTAATGCTTTGTCATGGCAAAAACTGGTCTATTAAAATGGTCCTGTGTTCACAAATGAAGCAGGCAACTGCTGATTTCAGCCTATTTTATTTCTTTTTTGACATTTTTTCTCCCAAAGTCTCATTTTGTGATTCAAGTTCCATTTTGCTGCTATTTGAATATTACAGATTCTATTATTTTTTTATATCTTTTTTTCTCTGATCCATGGGAGTGTCAAGACGTCCATTTTTATAGTAATTTCAAACAGCACACTCTACACTCCTTCAGCAAAGTGCAAGCAATCTTTGCTGCTTAATACATGTCTAGATACACTTTCAAACATTTTGCTGCAGTTTAATGTTATTGATTTGTGGTTCTTTCCTGAGGTGAAGCTGGTAGTGCTCCAAACTTAGTGAAATGGAACACCTAGGACAGATTCTCTGCTTGTGTAAGCTGTAGAAATTGAAGTATTTATATGTATGATGAATTCTGACAGCAAGATTTACCTATACATTATAGAAATTACATCAGATTTATAAATGAGATTAGTTTCCTTCTTTCCTGCTCTTTTGTTTTTTTCCTTCCTGATACAGCTATATCAGTATCACTGGGCATAATGTGATTGCTACTTTAGCTTAGATTTTTAATTAAAAAACTATTAAAGGCTTTGGCTCACCTGACATAATATCAGTAATTTAAAAGCTAAATATTGAGACTAAGTTTATTATCTAGACTTCCTCTACTTTGTCATGGATGAAAGACGTGATGAGTTGCCTCTGCAGGTACCTTCTTGCATGGAGTGTGAATTCTCAGATGTCAGTCTCAGAGCAGATATTTGCCTTTCAGTTTGCCATGTACAGCATCTGTCCAGCTACTGGTATCTTAGTTCTGTGTCAAGCAGAAGCATCAGAAGTCAACAACTAACAGAAGCATCATCTTCTTTGTTCTTTTCAACTTAGTGATATACTGAACATGATGAAAAGCTGTGGATTTTATTGGCAGCCATATTATTTATCACAACATCAGGGTAATGGGTTGGTCCAGTTCCTTGTGAAATGCAGCAAAGTCACATAAGAGGCAATGGATGAAATAGCTTATTTACAAGTGTTTGCTCTATTTTTTTACAGAGTGCTTCTCTATTCAGGGGAGATGTCTGTAGAGACACTTTATTTCCTGTGTGCTTTGACTTTATGCTTGCTGGACCCCATGGCCTTGAATTAATCAGTGGCACAACATTAGAACCAAATTAAGCAGAAAAAAAATCCAACAATAGCCAAATGATTCAGGAAGAGTAATAATTATGGACAAGAAATATTTCACTACTGCAAAACCCTGCCACATTAGTTTTTAATAGATACTGCTCATTAAATGAGATAAGCCTTTGAATGAAAAGAAGTGTATGTAGGAAAGCTAAAAATGATAAATAGAACTATAACAGTTGGCAGGGTGCAACATCAAACTGCACAGAGGGAGTTAGTTTAAACATTTAATACAGTTTTAGTCTACAGGAGGCACAGAGATGCTTAGTCAAGTTTTATCCTTCCTGTTCTTGTTGAGAACATGCACCCAGGCAGACTGTAGAAATATGTGCATCTCAGGTTTTTGAACTCTCAAACATCTTAAGTTAAACAAATAAAACCTGTTTAGAGTCTGTAGTCTCTTTACTACTGGATGTGTGCACTTAGCCCCAAAGTCACATATTTGCTCACAGAAGGTCCATACCTGGAACATCAGGATGAAATCTTATGCGTGTAAATTCTTCTGTCCAGAGGCACACTCCACATTGCTTAATTCTTTTTTTGTAGAGAAAATTGTGCATACAGTTTCTTATTTGTCATAACCAGACATAAAAATATTTCCCAGTGAATAATGGAATTGCCATGAAACTAAACAACGAGCTAGTTTCTTATTAACAGAGAACAAGATGTGAGCAGTATTTGGAGTGTTTTAAAAATGTGGTATTGATTAATTCTGCATTTATTCAACACTACATTAACTTTTTAAGTCACTCAGGTAGGATAAAATTCTTTGCATTCCAGAAAATACAGACTTCCTCATTGCCTGCAACAGCAGTAAAATGGTTTCTGTGAAAGGATATATAGTGCCAATTGGAAAAGATAAATATAAAATTTTTGTGCAAAATATTTGTTGTAGAAGCTCAGAGTTTTTAATGTGTGACAATTAATTGAAAACTAGTTGGGTTGTATCATTTAAATAAAAATGAATGTGAACAAAGTTAATTACTGCAGGTTTCCAAGCCACTCAGATAATCACTATGACACAGTTAACTTCTGCATAGGTGGCAGACTAAGTAATTTCTCCAGGTATCTTGCAGCCCTGTTTGGATAATTCCATAAAAGATACTTTGAAATATTTGTTCTTCTACCCAATGTTCTTTGTTCTGAGTCACATTCAGTAATAATGAACTATATTTCTTGTCAAAACTGTTGTGGGCAAGTGGCTATGACACAATCAGTGTGATTCAGCATCCTCCTCCTCAAATGAATTTCACAAAGATTCTTATCACTGTATTCAATATTAGTACAGACTTTGATACTAGTATTTCTCTTCTTTGAAAGATAAGTAACAATGTACTTTAAGTCTTGTAACTTGTTATTTTTACCTATTTTTTCTGCATTAATTATAGTAGTTAATAATACAGTGAATCATCTTATTTAGAAAGAAGTGTGGCAAGCACTAGTGCTATGAAATGCCAGTAATCATTGTGTTTCCATTTTGTGGATGGGAAATAAGTAATTTTAGATTTCAGCCTTGAAAATCGTGATTTTATTTGGGCTGAAGAGAAATATTTTCATGCCTCTTATTCTAAATAAAGTCAGAATAACCCCCACATAATGGTTCAGAGATTTGAGCCTGCATTTCCCAAATCCTGACCAGAAAGTCTCTGATGCTTGAAGCTCTGCAGCTGCTCATGAGTGCAGGCATTACCATTCTGGGTTGGCTGAGCATCTAGGAACTCATTTCATGCCCACACCTGTCAGGGGGTCACAGGTTTCAGGAAGAAATTCAGTATTCTTGAGTCTAGAGAGAAAATGAAGATGTAGATCATGTCTAGGGAATGTTCATCAGGAAAGTGAGAAGGGGACTGAGTTCTTGATGCTGCATTTTTCTTTAAATGAAGAAAACACAGAAATAGCACTGTAAGTAGGAATCATCATGCAAATGCAGAAGCAGCTTGGGGGTTTAAGGTGCTACTACATGATGTTGAGTAGACATAGCCAGAAACCTCAAGTGTGGGTTGGTTATTTTTACATCTAGAGCTGGGTGCTGAGCACTGTGGCAAACACTGCTTGTGATTTGCTAGGATAGGGCAGTATGATTCCCCTGGATGAATCCATGTTACCCTGTTTCTTATTGTTGATCCTCATTGCCTCAATTAATTAGCTTTCTCCTACCCCTTGTTCAGATTCCCTTGCTCAGTCACTGACAAAACAGAAGATATGCTGTTGTTGCTGTGTGGTACTAGCTAGGGCTCTGTTTTATTTAATAGCCGTGGGTTACTCTGCACAACAAATTCTGACTAATTGCTTCTCACTGCTCTGCCAGTCTGCGAAAAGGTCAACAGTGAAAACCATCAAGTCAGAACTTCCTGCCAAATCTCCATAAGGCTGTGTAAAAGGCAAACTTTGGCAAATGAGGTTTGACTGGTAGGGAAAATAAGTGTTTTGATGCAAGAAATGTGCTCATCGTTGATTCAGGTGCTGAAGTATTTCATTTCCCTCCCAGGTGCAATGAACATAAACAATTTTGACGTTTTTGTAGGTCTTGATAAAACTCTTCCTCTTTGCCTTTTTTAGCAGATCAAACTGCTTTCATATAAACTTCTGTAATTGCTGTTATTTGGTTTATTACAGAATTACAGAATCAGAGAATATTATGAGTTGAAAGGGACCTATAAGGATCATCAAAATCCAACTCCTGGCCCTGTGCAGGACATCCCAAAGATCACACCTTGTGCCTGAGAGCATTGTCTAAATCCCCTTCCCCTTCCCCTTCCCCTTCCCCTTCCNTTCCTTAGTGCTAAGAAGTACACACTGTCCTTTCAATATTTAATCAATGGGATCACTTTACAGGTTTTAGTTTAAAGGTAACCATAGCACAACCGCATCCATTATTAACTGCAGAAGGGCAGTGGGTTCCTGGGAGCGCTCTCTAGTTTAATATGAGAGCCCGTGTCAGCGGAAAAGAGCGCCGATATTGTTGCTAAGTGCGACCAACTGGCAGAGGCAATGGGCAGCGCGCTGGAACAATGCAAACTGCTGATCTCAATGGAAGAGGCGATGTTCAAGGGCGAGGCGAAGGCGGACGGCGAGCGGCTGCTGAGGAAGGTTCGGTTCCGCGTGGCGTCCTCGCACAGCGGGCGGGTGCTGAGGGAGGTGTACGCCGACGGCGAGGCGGCCGACTCGCTGGACTCCGAGTACGCCAGCAGCTCGGAGACTGAGCAGACCAGCCGGCTGAGCGAGCTGGACGGGCAGCAGAACGGGCACGGCGGGTCGGAGTGCGATGAGAACGAGAACGAGCAGGACGACTTGCTCATCTTAGTCAGAGCCACTAAAGAGAAGGGCTTTGGGACAAAGAGAGTCAACATCCTCAGCAAAAATGGCACAGTCAGGGGAGTCAAGCATAAAGTCAGCGCGGGTCAAGTCCTTTTTGACAATTTGGCAAATGTATTTCAGGTAGGTGATGCAGATCTGCTGGCTGTGAGCCCTCTCTCTCTCCCTTTTAACTCCACACCTTATCCTTCCCTTTGTTCAAACTGCTCCCATTTAGGAGTCCTCAATATTCTGTCTCATTCCCATTGCTATCCACTTCCTGTTGTTGCACAAGGAGGACTTGTTGGTCCTTCTAGTATAAAACAGCTCCACACTCCATACTGACTGTGAACTTTGTTTTTCAAAATTGACCTAATGTTTGCTGAGTAGAAATATGTATGTTGTGCTTCCCATGTCTGGATCAGGAAAGAAATGTAACAGGGGATTTAACTGGGGCTTTGCTGGACATCTATACAGGTCTCCTGTACAGGGACAGGTCATGTTTCTACTCCTATTATATTAATTCTAATGAGTTTACGATGTTATCTACTGTCTCCTACATGTAAATATGTATACTTGCAAATTTCATTCTGTTTAATCTGCAAAGTAGGTCAAACTAGGTGCAGGGTGGCAGCAATGATGGTTTTCCCACATGAAAATTTCAGGGGAATGAAATCTTAGTCGTAGGTCTCTTTTATTAATGTCTCTTTTCTATCTATTTTGTAGAAGGAGCAGAATATCTGTATTTGAAACAGTATATGCCACACTAATTCCTTAGTCAGGCCTTCAGAAAAACAAGATAAAAGTTCTAAAATATTTATCTCATATATATAATTTATCTATATATGCGATTCAAGCCTTTCAATCATTAATATTCACACAGATAGCAACAAGTGTGCAACCAGACTCTTTCAGAAGTTCTTAGAATCCAGAGTTACGCTTTTCAATTAAATTATCCTGTGATGGTTTCAGGGCATTATTTTAAAACTTTTATGCAGTTTTCAATCATGGGGGATTTGATATTAATAATGACTCTTTTTGCATTTTGAAATTACTTTGAAATGAGGTAATTTCATATTACATTAATAAATGGCAATAGATTAACATTCTCTTGCTTCTTGATATGAATTTATCCTCAATGTTGTACCTAAATTAACAGCCTTTTTGTCAATATGAATGTTCCTGTATAAGCTGAAGTTGCAGAGAAGAATTTCCTGTTCATTTTTGTTCTTTATGTCACATCACATGGCACTCAAGTAGTTTGGTTTCTTTCAAGCTACTCATGGAAGAGTTTGTCCTTAATTCCCTACTCTGATATAATTTGTAACAAACTCACCTTTTAAAAGTAGATTTGAATTAGTGTTAACTGAGGCACATTTGGGTTCTTCTTCAGCTTAAATTCCACTGTTCTGTGCTATTTCACTACACCATTTCACCCCACTAGCCTCATTCCCTTCTAAAAGCTGTCTTCTACTACATCAGGAACACTAAGCCAAGAAATTTCAATCAGCTAAATAAAGAGACCCATTTGAAGACATATGCACCTTAATTAGTGTCTCTGCCATATTGCTTTTTCTGTTCTCAGTTTTGGGTTGGAAGTTCTTTGGGAAAGGCCCATGGACTGAAATCAAAGTGCTTGGATTGCAAAGCTTCTTGTATTCCTAGCAGAGTTAATGCTAAGACCAGTGCTATTTCCATGAGGTGTTTTGCCAGAAGAAAGTGTTTTCTTAAAAGGAGGCATATCCATCTTATAATTTCAGAAAATTACATGTATCCAAGTTTACCACAGAATTCCTTAATTAAAACCTGTAAAATAATGACTGGTTTAAACGGTGGTAAGGATTTTTTTATTGACAATAATTTACAATATTTGGAAGAAAGGGGAAAAAAATTATCAGATGAAAAAACCCCACAGTTTGTCATACAGCACGTAATTACAATGAAAAACTCTCTGCTACAGGCATTGCAAAATCCAAAAGAAAAGGCAGGTTTTCAAAATGGATGAGGAAAATATATGTGGAATTGAGAAGGTTCTTCCTAGACAGGTCTAGGTAAGTGATTTCCAGAGATAACTGTATATTCTTACGTTAAGCACCTACTGGATCAAAGACATATATTCAACAATACAGAGAAGATAATGATTTGAGGTTTCTACACAAATTCCCATTTCCCCAGACATAAAGCTCTAAGTCTAGTGAAAAAGAGTGATGGTTTGCATATCTTTTATGTCATACTGTGAGCCAATTTTTTATGCCACATGGTGAGCACAGAGGAGAGCAAAACACAAAGGTTAGCTTTGAGATGGATTTGAAACTGCTCAGTCTTAATGAGAAATATGATTGAAATCCATCCAATTACAAATGAAATAATGGCCTTTAGAATGAGACTAGAGGATGATTCCTAGTTTTCTGTAAGCATATTCCAGACAATTAATTGATCTGTAATACCAGTAATAGAACAACAAGAGTTCTTCTTTCAAAGATTTAGTGAGATAGAAAGATGCCTTTGTTAGCAGGTACAACACAAAATCTCTTGATCTGGGCATTTTTCTTGATTATGTGAGGTCATCTCCAGCTACATGTTTCTCTTAGCTAAGTAGCAGCAGATGCTTAACAGCAGTTAAGAGGAGAGTGCCCTTCCCTGAGGAGAGCCCATCTCTGCCCCTTTGATGATTCAGCAGCAGGAACTCGTATGAGATGAATTCTTTGTCTATTTCTCAGTGTTAGTGTCAAAGTCAGTATTTTTAATCTCAGAGTATCCACATGAACTCTTGACAATCCTGTATTCTAAGCACTGATAAATTCTTGCATGCAAACACTTACTTACTATTTATTTTATCACTTCCTAACTAAAATATGCATGCAAGAAGACAAACACTGAGTGAGTGTGTCCTGAAACTAGGGGGTATCATTTACTGCAGTACCAGCATTCTGATCCTTCAGATTGTATCTGTAAGCTCCTCTACTATACTATTTCCCCAAATCCCTAGAGGCTCCCTCTGACAGAGGAGAGATCCTTTAAAACAAATCGCTTTTCTCATATGTTCTAGGGATAAGCAGGGATTCATTAATTGGGCTTTGTTATGTTGTGCAGTCGAGACCTTTGATTTTGTCTGTTCAAATACCTATGCTAAAAGCACTCGTGTATTTTAATGTTCTATGGAAATATTTGAATTTGTGAGTATTTTTTACACACTTTCTCACTTCAGCCTTTCTACAGAATTGGTTCAGACACTTTCTTCCCACAACAAACTTCTCTGGAAAAAATCACACCTTCTGAAGCTTTTTTCAATTTTAAGAGAGTGATGTAATGCAGGAAGTATTTCTAGATGAAAAGGTGTTTTTGGTTGTTGTTGCTATATGATGCAAGCCTGGTCTGAGAATGTATATCTAGCAGATATACTAGAGGATGTGTCCCTGGCTACATCTTCTCCCACTCAAGCACTGAGCGCTTCCCTCACCCGCTCAGTCCGTGACCTCTCATTCCCACTGTTCCCTGAGAAGCCGAGTCCTTCCTGTTGCTCTGTCCTTGGACAGTCTGTCCCTAGATGAGAGCTGCTCCAGCGCTGTGCCATGAAAGCTCTCCCAGCAGCTCATCCCTGCACAGCTGGGGAAGCTGCTGCCAGGTGAGTGGGAGCAGCACCTGGGGCTAACACAGCCGTGGGGATGGAATGTGGGACACAGCAGGACACACCCGGGGGTTGCCTCAGCTTCATGGCAGAACATTCTGGGAGAAGAAAGGTGGGGAAGAGACCAGCTCTGGTGATGCTTCAGGACAGCACGGTTTCCATGGCAACCCCTCCAGCCTTTTCCTCCTTGGGGTGGATGCCACAGAGAGACTGTTGACATAGCAACCGCATCCTGGCAGGGTGAGGGAGTGGTGGGTGGGGCGGTGATGGGTGTTGACATAACAACGACTCTGGGTGGGAGGTTGGGAGGGAGGTCACTGCTGGTCATCGGTGCAGGGCAGGGAGGGTCACCTGTGTCACCCAGCCTCCACTAGCAGCTACCCTGGGCCTGGGGGCAGCCTCCCACGGCGCTGCAAATACAGGCGTCAGACAGCTGGGAACATGTTATTTGTCAGAAACACACATTACTGAAAATCCTGAAAAGCAGGAGAGAGCTGGAGCTCCCAGCCTCCCTGGCTATGCACCTCCTTGGAATAAATTTCCTCCTGTTGAGACTCTAAAACTGACAGTATCAGCAGCCCTGAAGCTGGGGACATGACTTACTGATTATGTCAGAAGCATAAGCCCCTTCTCTGCATATCTGAAGTAATTGTGGTTTTATCTCAGTACACTACCAGAAAGTTTGTTTTCTAATATTACGATACTGTTTAAATGCAAATGAATGTTTCCTGTATCTTTCCGTAAAAAGTAGTAGAGAAATTGTTCTTTTTTCCTTAAAATAAATATAATTCTCTTCACAACCAATTTTTATGACTAAGCCATTCCTATGATGGCTTCTGGGTCACATAGAGCAAAAATCTTTGGGTTATCTAATATATTACTAGGTAGTGCAATGATCATTTTATGCCAAACTGGTTTTTCATCTCAATGTGCAATGTAATGAAGCTCAGCCAAAGGTTTTACACAGGTCTCTCCTAATTTTGCACTGTTTCAGCATGGGTATTTTTCCTCCATTTCCATACTTACACACTCCACTGGCCTTCCAGCTTCCTCTGAAAGGTCAGGTTCTGCTAAATTAGCCACAGAACTCATTCTCAGACAGGGCTTGCTGATGTCTACCGCAAAAGGGCAGGCCTGGTTAGAAACCTGATGAATGCCTTTGTGAGCATTGGGTCAGAGAGGATATGGGTGAAGAGTCAGACATAACTTAGTCTTTAGAATATTTCCAAGTACAGTTTCTCAGGTAGAGCTCACAGTTAAGGTTGTGAGTAAAAGTCATTATTCAGCCTGATGAAGAATGAGTTTATTAATGCCTAGAGAGCAAGGTGGGAAAGAATAAAGAATCACATGGAAGTTTGTCAAGAGGAGAGCTTTTGAGGTGGTTAAGAGCACTTTCATCTTTCTTTACTTGTAGGTGACCTGGTGAATACACAGCAGGACATGCAGAGCTTACAAACCAATATGGCTAGCTGGTACCACAAACAAAATGAAGGGAAACACAGCAGCAAACCCAACCATCTTCCAAAGAAGTCAGAGGCTGCAAAGTGATGTTAAGGAAAGGTTCTTGTGCAGTAGTACAAGCAAAGGTTTCTAGGGTGGGTGACATGCTGTGTACCACAGCAGCCTCTGGACCATATATCACTACAACCCCTGAAAGTCTGGAGGGACGAGAAAGAGAGATCTGCACTTTCACTGGAGAAGTCATGATAAGACTTGAAAACTTGATAAAGAGAAGTCTCCTTCTCACTGATCAGCTGATGATCAGTGCTGACACTCCAGAAATCATTGGATTATTTGAGTTCAAAGTTATCTTTTAGGACAGGACAAAGATTGTAAAAACTGTCCTGAGCTTTGCCTTCATATTCTCCTCCATACACACTACTCTGTGACTCTCAAATGGGCACAGCTTACAAAAGGAAACAATTGACTGGATTGCTTGTATAGAGCATTTGATGTAGTAATGTCCCTTACATGGCTAGAGGTAAATCTCAGTGAGCTGCAGGTACCTGAGGTACTAAATTCCAGTGTATTTTCCTAGTGCTAGCAAGTCTGGAAAACTGATTGTTGAACAGTGCTGCACTGAAATCCACTAGAGAACAGGGAAAATTTTAATGACATGGAGGATCAGGTGATTGTGAGAAGCAGGATTTTGCTTGTTACAGAAAATTCAGAGTTAGAAGGACAACTGGATCTCTACTGGAATGGGCATAGCATTGCTTCACCACTTGCTTTGTACCCCAGAAGGGCTTTGATCTGTGGCCACACTACATGGGACAGTGATTGAGCTGATGCTGCTGATCATGTCTGAATAGACACACTGAATTAAAAAGGGAAATGGTCAGGTCTGTGAGCTTTTAACTGGAACCTGGATTCGGTCAGTACTTGGGATATTGTTTTTTTATTGTTCACATGTTCTTGTAGAAATTATATGTAAAGCACTGAGGTCAGATAAGTCTATTATTAGACTATTCAGGACATTCTAGGATTTCCTTCTGTTGAACTTGAAGTACATATTTGATATATACTCAATATTATCAGTAAATAGATTTTTAACTATCTAAACCTCTAAAAGTGACATACAAGTTTTGAGTTAAAAAAGACTTCTTGTCTCATTTTCAAAACATGTAGATATGGGATGTCTTGACTTCTCAATACACTCAACGTGGGGAAGCTTACCAATAAAACTAGGGTTAAATGTATCACTTTTTTTGAGACTGAATCAGTAACTGAATAAAAGAAAAATACAGGCTTTTATGCTGGCAGTCTGACCTGCATGTACTGGACATTTGTCTAACCTTCCAGAGCACTGCATGGCCTCAAAATTATTCTTGCCCTGGTGGGTCTTGATCCTTGTAAAAGATCCATAAATGAGGTCAAGGTTCTTAAGAGGCTGGTCTTGTCCTTTGCATGGGAAAGGGCATAGCAGAGGAGAGGTGTTACTGCAGTGAATATGTATATACAGAATGTGTAGTACTAGAGTGAATCAACACCTTAGGTATAGATTCAAAAAACTCACAGGTCTCTGAGAAAGGACTTAGACATCAAGTTCCAAAATGAAGATTCTCCAAATGTCTCTTGGTGCCACCTTGCTTCAAAGGCACTAAGAGCCTCTCCTTAACGAAAATTCAACTAATGCTCTGCCTCGACCACGTGCCTCAGCATGTCAGGATTGGCAGCACCTGACAGTTACTTCCTACTTGTGTCCTATGGGACCCATAAAATAAGGGTTCTGTGTCCTGCCCCACCTGCATGGCTTCATGAAGTAGGTGTTCAGTGGGCATTCCTGGTGGATCAGCTCCTACACAAACTGCACATAAGCAGATGCTGCTTTGTTACAAAGTGTGTCTGCAGGAGGCAGTGGTGGGAGATGTACTTTGAAACAGACAGTCACAAGATAGTGAGAATGAGTTGTTGGAGCAGGAGTAGAACACAGCCCTGCTGATTCTCAACTTGCCATACTAAATACTACTACCATTTCCTTCCTTCCTTCC